>JAQFVV010012453.1:4363604-4558826 GCA_028023455.1 Epiperipatus broadwayi
AATAATAATAATAATAATAATAATAATAATAATAATAATAATAATAATAATAATGTCTTTATTGTTCAAGAAGTTTATCAGAAAGTACCAAAACTAGAATCAATACAGGATTTTACAATTCAGAGTTTGGCTTATATATATATATAATTTAAATTATGTTAATGCCCATTATCTGCTAAAACAGGTTCTATTTGCTTTTAAAAGTCAATTCAATTTTATTTTAAATTCAGTAACTTACGTTTTAAAATATACTTTTAATAATAAATAATTAGAAAATTTAATATTTTTAAAATCAATTGAACATAATTGTGTAAGAGAGTAAATTTAAAACCAAAAGAAAACATAGTTATTAAAATATGACAAATTCACTAAAGTTAAAAACAAACAGGGAAAATAAATTGGACTACGTATATAAATATTGAAATGTATCTTTGTTTGATTGCTTGAATAGATTCCATTATGAGAGATTGGTTACAAGTGATAGTAAAGCAGAAAAATATAGCTTTCAAATGTTTTAAATGATATTAAACAAACAAAAAATAATAATATAAAATATATTTAAAAATAATGACGTTGTAATAGGGTTTTTTTTTTATTAGTCAGCCAAAGATATTAAATTTAAAAAATAATAATTTATAATATATGAAAAAAATAATATAGAAAGTTACTTTTTGTAATCAATAGCTAAAAAGTTGTAGGAAAAAAATATATATAAAAATATAATTTGAAACCTCAATATAGAAATAATTATCACCTTAAATGTTAGATTATTTTTATTAGACAGTTATAACATAATAAAAGTAGGCAGGAATACTAAGAAGAAAAACAACATAAATAAGTAAGGCATACTATTTACAAAATAGAACTTAAAAGAGATAAGGCAATTAAAGCATCTACTTCGTCTAATTAAGATAAGAAAAGGAAAATGGAAAAATCAAATTGAATGTTATGCGTTCTGTACAGTTGTAGAAAGTCAGTAATATTTTTTTAATTAATAGAAAAATCTATAATCGCTACTTTTAAACAAAAATTAGTTAAGAAGATAATCACTAGAAAATGTTAATCAAATATAATTTTGGTTTAGTTAAGCTTGACAAAATTCTAGAAATATAATCGACAATGTATAAACGTTTTTTAAAAACTCTTTTCAAAGCTACATATGATTTTCAGAGGTTAGAAGCTATTAAGTACCACCAACTATTTTAAATTTATGGAACCCTTAGGTGCAAATTGCACATGCTAAGTTAAGTGAAATTTCAACTCCCAGTGCAACTATAAATATACTGATGAACCAGCAAGAAAATTTTAATAGTAAAATAGAATGTCGGAAAAAACAAAGTTTAACTCTGCTCAGAATATACATAAGTGGAATTAGAACTTTACTTACAAACATATATGTATATTCGTATGAGATATATTGTAAAGTATGAACTCTAGAAAACTGACAATACTTAAACACAAACATAAAATTATAATTTAAATATACTATTTAAAAAATGTTAAATACATTTTCTCTCAAAAGTATATGAAGTTATACAATTAAAATTATTAATTAATTATTTATATCATCATCATCATCATCAACTATTAACAATCCACTGCAGGATGAAGATCTCTCCATGTTCAGTCTATCTTCTCTTATATTTTGCTTCTCTTATCCACATCATCACCTATGCAAACTTTCTTATTTCATTCATCTATCTCACTTGTGGTCTTTTTCTGCATCTTTTACAACCTCTTGGAATCCTGGATAAGATTTCAATTGTTTATCAATTATCATCTCTTCTAGCAATATGTCCAGCCCAACTCCACTTCAGTCTTTTAATTTTTTTCAACACTTCATATAATTTATTCATATTATTTTTTAATTATTCATATAACTATTTTTATATTATTATAAATTTTTAAATATAATAGCTTTCTGGAGTTAAATCCATATAATAATTTGAAGTTGAAGTAAAATAGGCTCCCCTTTTACTTTAACGAAAATCTCCAACAAAAAGCTATTGTTGGTTAATGAAAAAAATTATTTAGACAATTAATGGTAATTGATAGTTTTTTAGTAATATCAAAAGTTAAAATTTATCTCTGTTTACATGGATATATTTTTTTTTCATTTCTATTCTTCATTATAGTAGCATATTATGGAAATGTTTAATTCTATATATATACAGGTATATGCTGAATGAATGAATATATGATTTATTACACCTAAGTTAAAAAGTAGTAATTTTGATTTATCACTAGGATTTTATTAATTCTAATATCTATTCTCTTTTTAAGAGTTTAAAGACACTTACGTGCTTATTTTACTTATATATGGTGTTATTTTTTAAAAAAATGAGATTGATGTCAGTTTTAAAAAAAAGGTAAATAAATATTTTCTAAATATATTATCTCCTTTCAAAAAGTATAATATATATTCAAACCATCTAAAAAGATGTTATTTTAAATAAAACACTGTAGTAATATTGGTTTAGATTATTATTCTAAAATATACAGATTAATTAGAGAAGGGTGGTAGTTGCATAGCAGATTATATAAGCATAGTGTGTGCATGTAGGTGTACATGTGTATATGCTTATAATGCCCAAGATGTAAAATAAAAAATAGCACTATAGTCACATTCATTTCAAATTAAGCATATATGTATATATATATAATTATCAAATATGTTCAAACATTGCCTTATATAAAAATTGAAATCACTGCATTCATGAACATTTCTGATAAATATTTTTGTATGTATAAACTTTAATAATATAAATAACAGTTATTTAGAGCAATTGATATAGTTAAGTATATTTTCAATTCAAAGTATTATTTAGGAATATAACTGACAATGATGTACAAAATTAAACAAATCGATCTTTCTTATCAATACATATAAATGGATATAAGATAATAAAGAAATAAGAACACTATTTATCATAGCTAGGATCCAAAAGCTGACCACTTCTATGAATTATTAGTAATTTTTATGGCCACTATTTTACAAGAGGTAAGATTCAAAGACTGACAACCTTAGTTATGGATTACATTTACTAAAATTTGCATTGTGATAGTATGATGATAGATTGATAGATTAAAATTTATTTTAGATATGTACAATTTTATGAATTTAAATATGATTAAATAAACGGGTTATATTTTAGAGGTCATTAACATGTGACGTCATATAGATGCTAAATACATTAATGCATGGGGTATTTGTTAATGGCCAATAAAGTTTGATCATATAAATATGATTCACATTGTATTACACTTTGTGATTTATATAATTAATATTTATGAAGCGTTATTAGATATAAATCGTGGACATTTTCAAGGGCATGCGAATGCTATTATTTGGTAGTAGTATTGATACAATTTATTTATTATTATAAACAAATATTTCCAGTTTTTAGTTAAATTAATATTACTTTATTAATTTATTTATTAAAATGATTTCAGATTTTTTATTTTGTAAAAAAAATATTTTAACAAATTTTAATAAATAAATGTTGATTTTTTTTATTTTATAGTAGTAAATAAAAATATTTGCAAAAGAAAAAAAATAATTTAAAATATGAAATTGTAAGAATATTTACTAAAAAGATGTGATAAATATTTTTTTTTTCATATTTTACTTTACTTTATTTAAAAGATTATAGAAATTAAAAAAAAAAAAGAGCTCTGAGAATATATGTGCGAATTTTCGTGTTAAAATAAATATTTTTATAAAAAAATAATATAAAATATATATTATATTACTTCATTAAATGTTATTAATAATACTTAATAATTTATCTAGATCCAACAAAAACATTAATGCAATAAACCTGTTAATTACCTAATTATTCAAAATATTGAAAATATCTGATAGTTCTTAAAAATATATGAATCAGACCTACCGATATAACATAAACAAAAGGATTATACACATATATGTAATCAATTACAGAACTGTAAAGTATTACAATACAAGGCTTGTTAGAATAGTCTTGATCTAATCTCATTCATTTAGTTACACCAAGCCTTTAAATATAACTAATGACAAATATTTATCATGAAAATCAGTAAGGAGTGATTTGATGTAAGATTCATATATTATAAAGTGTCTTAAATATAAAAAACTATAAATCAGATTATAATACTTGTGTTATCATAATATTTTAGTAATATAATTTATCAGTTTTCATGTGGATGTCAGAAATTTTACATCAGTGAATCAAGATGTTCTGCGGAAAAAAGATTGAAGTAGCATCAATTATTATATAATCGAATTAAAAATAACGTAAATAATCCATTTAATACAGCTTCAGTATTCTTTGAACATGAAAAAACGTGTAATTATAAGTTTACATTTAATAGTAATGAAATAAAAATATTAATGGAAGAAAGAAATCATAAAAAGAGGAAAATTAAAGAGGCAATATTAATTGATAAATATAAGAATGATGTTATTAATAGGCAAGTTGCAAATACGACCATACACAGCTTATGGAAATATAAATAACATTAAGTTTAAAAATTTGAAATTCAGTTAAAGCTGACGAGGATTAGCAGCGCTACAAAAGAATTTAGATTACAATATTGCATTTACCGTTAATTTTTTATTTTATTTATATATTATAAGACCCACTCAAGGATGATCTAGACATAAATATACTGTAATTGAAATTTTATATAAAAAATCCATGAATAAATATAAACTATGCAGAAGCAGAAATGGGCAAAATAAGTATATATACAATATTGATTGTTCCCTTCGATTGTATTTGCAAATCATATTTGCATACATTTGTTTATCTGTCTTATAATTTAAAGCTGAGTGCACTTTTGGTAAAGTTCACCATAACAGTCTTTCAGCTTTTGATTATACAGAAAGAAACCACTTTGTTATGCAGATAATCAAACTTATGCATATTTGATATATATGTTGATATGAAGTTTCACAAGTTGCATATATAAAACATATTTTGCGGGTTCATCTGTATTAAAAAAAGTAAATATTAATATACCTGATGTTTAAACTTGATCAAACAAGTCATTTACTGGGTGATAAAAGGTAGAAATATGGTTGTAGAGGCGCTACAATCACTGATTTGAAAGAAAAAAACATTAAAGTTTCACCAATAGCAAAAGTGTTAAATTAAGAATGGTTTTTTTTAAAAAAATATTTCCAAATAGGAGGAAGTTTGCATGTATCATCTCACTTAATGATACAATCTAGTCTTTTAAGTATCTCAATGGCTTCTCTAATTTTGCACTGGTAGAGATTATCACATCTGGATATGATCCTGGTACTAGCAAAATCAATTTTATGCCCTGAATATATAGTATGGAGTGAGAGTGCTGATGATGATGATTGTTGTTTAACTGCATTATCAGGCTCATCTCTCCTAATACTGATGGACAATTACTCATACCTATGTAAGAAGCTTTACAATTTTCACATGACATTTGATAAACTCCATGAGATTCAAGAGGGATTGAATCCTTAGGCTTGATTATTATATTGCTGATCTTTTGATGAGTAGAAAACGCTATATTTATATTATAGCATTTTAATATACGTCCAATACTGTCTGTAGTTTCTTTTACATATGGAACACAAATCCTAATAACTGATTTATCATCTTTTTGTTTCCTATTTTGTCCATTTTGGGTTTGAAATAAGGCTTTTTTTTATTTTATTTTATTTTTTTTAACACAGATGAACCTGCAAAATATGTCTTATATATATATATATATATTAATATTTTAACAGAAGTAATTGGAAATTTATTTTTCTTTTAGAAAAATAATAATCAGATATTAAAACTCAGTGACCATTGAAAATTGTATATTTAAACATGTTTTCCATTCAAAAGCAGATTATCTCATCTAAATAAAGTTCTAGATTTTATGTAGAGGCAAAGTTATTTTAGTAAATACATACATGTTTAAGAAAACAAACCTTACAACTGTCTCTTCTTTCCTTATTTCATAATAGACTCTTTTAATAATCAATAAAACAACTCATATATAGCATGACAAAGCTCACAACCAATTAGTCTGGGGATGAGAATGTTCCAGACAGAGAATTTAAATATTTTTTCTTACCCCACTTATCAAATAAGAGCTTGTTTGAGCTATTGGTATGCTTCCTGTATTACATAATAGACTTTTCTATCACAGTTAAATGATATAATTTAATAATTTTTTTAACAGATATAATGATTTAAATATTTTTGAAAATTTCCACAAATTTTAATGTTAGAAAAATCATATTTTGATATTAATAGACAGTGACTAATTAAAATTATATACTGTAAATCTTTTAAATATATATAAACAAGAAATAACTGATGATTCCAATAAGATATTAAATATAAATGAGAGTGTATTTACATTATTTTTATCTCATTGTAAGCTACACTTGCTTCCTGTTTAGTTGCACATAATCTGAGTTACTTATTGTATCTATCTATCTATCTATCTATCTATCTATCTATCTATCTATCTATCTATCTATCTATCTATCTATCTATCTATCTATCTATCTATCTATCTATCTATCTATCTATCTATCTATCTATCTATCTATCTATCTATCTATCTATCTATCTATCTATCTATCTATCTATCTATCTATCTATCTATCTATCTATCTATCTATTGTAATGTCAATTGTCAGCAAAATAATTTTTTTTGGTTTGATTTTAATATGAATATATTAAGCTGAGTTGCATTGTATTATGTTGCCATGACAACTTATAATATCAGAAAAATAAATATTTATTATTAATAATAGTTTGTAAAGTTTGACAATTGACTTTATTCATTTTAAACATGAATGTGTAAACAATAAATTTTATAATATTGATGGAATGATTATTATTTCTTGTATATATTTTCGTTACTGCATTCACAATAATAGGTTGCAAATAATAAACCTAAATATTTAATCTCTCAAGTATATTTATTTATTTGTATAATATTGAAAGATATGCGTAAAAATTATATTTCCATTGTAGTATGAAATAATGTAATCCTAGTTACTTAATTTATGTTGGAATATAATGATACTATAATATATCTTGATAATGATGTGAATAGTCATCAATCAAACTAAAGGTTATCTTAGTTTTGGATAAATCCCGAATAACTTATATTATATCCAGAACTGGTTGAACTAGCCCTACATAAATTCATTTTAGGTACTTAAAATATGCTATAAAAAGAGAAAAGTTACTTAAATATATTAATATTCTCATTTTACAAACAATTAATTCACATCTCTAATCAGATTTAATAAAAAGAGAGAAAAACCATATTTAAGAGGATCATAATTAATGAAAATAACTAAATACGCCTTATTAATATCTCCCTGGCCAGAATTCTATCATTAATTAAATTAATACACTGTACAGGATTACACACACCTGCACATACATAATGTAATATATAAAAGATTCGAACTCAGAGTTTCACATGACCTTCAGCTCTCTATGCCATCTCATATTGCTGACCGACCTGATCATACGCATGTTCAACATGTGTATGTTCAGGTGGGTCAGCAATATTATATGGCATGGAGATGTGTATGATCAGGTGGGTCAGCAATATTATATGGCATGGAGATGTGTATGATCAGGTGGGTCAGCAATATGAGATAGCATGGAGAGCTGAAGATCATGTAAAAGTCTGAGTTCAAATCCCTTATATATTATTAAGTAAAACTAAGCTTAAAATGATAATTTATCGGTATAATGAAGAAAACCATTACAATTATATATGAAATCGAATTCAGAGTTGATTTAAATTACTGCAATGATCACAAGGCAGTCAGTTATTAATTAGTTAACTTTAATTTTGAAACAGCGATTTGGATGTAATATAACTAGGAGTTATATCATAAATACTAAATTGAAGATAGAAATATTACCTTTGGGATAAAATTATTACCACTTGCTGGATCAAAATATATTTGGCATATCACATATCTAAATGAAATATTAAGAATTTAAATATATAAAAAAACATTCATAAACAATATAAAAAAATTAAACCATTCAATGCCTTAGTAACTATTCACACTCTAAGAACAACGTGGCTTGCCTGCTGTGCTGTAATCTTTACCAACAAAAAATTCAATGTACTAAAAAAAATAACAAAGATTGGTTTAACATATATCTATATATGCTCAAAAATACAAATCCAGATATGTCACAAAAAAATATGGCAAAGCAATATATTCCTGAACTGCTCATTAATGCAATAACAGAAATCATTTCCTTAGAACACACTCTACTCTAAAAACAACCAAAGCAAAGTCAAAATAAGGAGGAAAAGTAACAAAAAATGTATAAAGCTCTTAATGTAAATATAATAATTATTGTAAATAATTTGTTATTAATAAAGTCCACTTATACAAAAAAAATAACTTAAATATATAAAAGAGCATAGATTTCAACGCAAATACGAGAGTAAAAATTTAACTAAGAAAATAATTATAAAGTTTATCTCTTTAAAAGGTTCAAGATAATAGATTTTGCAAAGCCATTTTACAGTAAATCAAGTGAGTATTTAGCAATGGTTTTACAAAGTAAAATAAAAGAAAGATTTGAATTATTAGACTTTAAACTGGGCATTTATTAAAATTTACTATAGCTATGGTTTTTAAAATTAATATTTAAAGTTCATCTGAGAGTTCTTGTGATAGTCGTGAAGGTTATTACCTAACACCTGGGCAGCAGCTTGTCTCTTGGTTTTGCTCTGTGGATAGGAAGCATCTCTCTACTTGAAATACTATTGCAGTAGATTTCTATCATGAAGGTTATCCATTGCTATGTTTGCTTGTACTATGACATGTAGTATGGAGATGAAGATCACCCTTCCTCAGACATGAGGAACAGCAGAATCCACCAAACTACTCAACAATTCTAAAATTGAAATCGGTGTGGATTCAGCTGGCAGACCTTTCTAAAATTTAACTGAGTATATATTTAGGAAAAAACAGCCTATTTACACTTGCTCGTGATGAAATTACATTTTTGATAAACAAAATTTTCTCAGTGAAGTTAGAAATTAGCAGCTTTAAAATTTGATGATATTTTTGGAGAGCAAAATAACTTTTAGCTTTTGTTTTATTCCAAGAACTGGATGTTTTTTTATATATATATTTGACCATTTACTTTCCCACAAGATTTTAGCAATCAACATGTTTGGCTAAATATTGCTTACAACTTAAAATATATTTCAACAAACATTTATCGTCTTTAATAAAATTTTGATTTTATTATCTCGCCATACTAAAGGCAGGTGTGGCATGATATAATTTTTTATAGATTTTTTTTTTTTTTAAAAAGCAAATGACTAAATAACAAAATGCTATATATATATATGCAATCTTAACAAAAAGAAGTATAAATTGATTTATAATTTAAACTAAATCACATTTTAAATTATACACCATCTTTTAAATATGTGAAAATTGTTGTGGAAAATAAAATAAAAACATTATTAACAAAAAGATGTAATGTGCTTCCATTCCTAAAAACATTATGCTTCATCATTGATAATTATGCTTCATCATATATATATATATATATATATATATATATGATATTATTTTGAACCCATGCACTGTGAACATTTTTTGACAAACTCCAATAACCATTTTGTTTATATTTCCAATTTTATATTTTGATTACAAAATGTTTATTCTGAATACAAGTTTTCAAACAAAACACAATTTTTAAAATAATATTTCAACTTTGCAAATACAGAAAAAAAGTAATACACTGAAATATATAAGGAAAAAAATAACTTTTAGTATTTTCCAATTGCTGATAAAAATATTTTTTGAAAGAAAATAAAATTAATTTGATCGAAGTCCACTTTAAAAATCTTCATGAATTTTGTACAAGAACATTAAAAATCAAATAAAATTTTATTTAACAATTTAAAATTCAATTTACAATTACTATCAATTGACATATATATTAGCTAAAATGTTTATAAGATGTCTTCCTTTTTCAGCCAATCATGACTACCAGATTCATATCAATATATTTTTATTAATTTTTCTTCATATGTAAACAAATACTTTTCAAATATAAGTCTAGTAATAGTATTTTTATCAAATGATCTGTATTTCACAAATATAATAACAAATAAAGAATCTATGCAATATATCATTCAACCAAAAGTTGCACTCTTTAAAAGCTCTCACAAGTGCTTTGAGCTATGAGAACACAAAAACAAACTATTAATAAACCAAAATTCACAAGATTACCATTATTTATGATTACACAAGCTGTTTTTCACAAAGGTTAAACTCTCCATATAGTAGCACCACTCGGTGCTTTAGATCCTAAGATCTAGATGCAGTGCTTCAGATCCAAGGCTCCTCACTGATGAAGGCCAGGAAGCCAGAAACTAGGCTGGGGATATTGGGTGAGTATGCCCTAGATAGGAATTTAACTTACAAACCTTCCTGCATCCATTTATGACTCTGCCTTGCACTGAGTGGCATTACATTTTTAAGAGATTTGCCTCTGTGAAATTCAGCAGATTTTAAACTTGTTTCTAATACTGTTTTTGAACATTTTTAATTCCAATTTTCACCATCAAAATGAAGGAAAATGTAACACACAAATACATCTGATAGCTGGAAGAAAGTGATTTTAACCCAATGCAATTCAACAACACTGTGTTAGCACGACATCATGTTCACTTCTGGGAAAATGATTTGAATTAAACAACTCCAATAAAATGCTAAATAAAGTACTTTACTTATTTATTAAATAAAGTACTCCTTTTCTTAGTTTCCAAGAACAAAACAAAAATCAGATTGTAAACATTGCATTGGAAATGTTTTATTTTTAATATTAGAATAAAAACATGTTACTAATATCATAGAAAGAAATAAGATACCTGAGGTGGAGTTAGGCTGATCATATTGCTATAAGAGATAATAATAATAGATGAACAGAAAAAACTGCATTCTAAGAGATTTTAAAATACCTCATAACCATGTCAGATGGATAGATCAAATAAGGAAGTGGATTTGAGGTAATATAGAGAAGAGAGACTAGATATTGGAGAAGATGGAATGAACTTGGAGAGACAATATGCAGAGCATCAATAATGGTTTAAAATGATGATAATATGGAATGATATTGGCCTGAAGAATTAATTAAAACAGTAATTAATGATTGATATATTTTGTACTATGCACATTAATTTTCATAATTTTATACATCTATTTAATGCCACTTAATTTATCTATCTCCACAAACTACAATTTAATTAATGTACATGTATAGATTTGTTTGTCAATCTATGGAAATAATTAATATGTAATACCTGTAAATGAAAATCAGAATAATTAATTTATTAATCATTAGTTTAAGTTGACCCTAGTATAAATTTGTGTTCTCACCAGAGTCTTTGCAATCTAATGTTAGCTCCAGAGTAATAGTGTTTGGTTTATTCTAAGCTTTTATAATATGTCTCTTTTAAATCCAATCACAAATGGTGAACTTCGTTTAATAGTTATTTGCACCACCTATAATCTGTGCTTTCATTGACCTTATAATATTGCACTCATTATTTATTTTTTTTCCATTGCCACAGCCTATTCCTTAAATCATTATAATATAATAATACTTTGTGCTTAATTAAAACATTCAAAATGTAACATAGCATTATGTTGTCATGTCATTTGGGGGAGGAAGCAATAAAATATAAAATAATATTGCAATATACATTTACTAAAGTTCAATGTGAATTAATTATAAAAATATGAAAATATAATACAATTATAAGATTATAAATTATTCAAATCACCTTTCCATGGGATGTGATGTGATGCACTGTGACTTCTTAAATGGAGTCAGGAACCTCACAGCAGCTATACTCAGAGAAACCTGTTAGCCACTTTACCTTTCCTTTCTATTCTCCACCCTAAGTTTTCCCATAATCTTCTCCATCCCATTTCCACAACATAATCTTTGTCAATGCCATGACCATCATATCTGAATTCCCCATATTTTTTCCCAAACCTAGCATAAAAACAATAACTCACTTTCTGTATAATCACTTTGTTCATATTTAATCTTCCATAACTTCATTATTTGTACCCTTTCTGCTTCAAGCCTTATATTTTCTATGCCTTCCTTACACAACTTGCAGACTAAATCACCCATATTTTTTTCCATTTACGTGTATATTCCCTTGATGCTAAAGATCCCGTTCAAGCCTTAAACAATAAACTACTTTCCTTACTATTATCATAAATTAACTCATACCCAATGTTCTGTTTACTTCTATATATATTTAAACTCGTTTTACTCTCCATACTAGTTCTCCATCTCTCCAACTCCCTACCCAAATGTTGTTTTTTTTAGCAACACCCTCTGTGAATAAATATAAAGTCTAAACTTCAAACAGTCTACTTCAAAAATGATTAACAGGAGGCGCTGCTTTAAAAACATATGGTTAGGGAAAGTAATTTGAACATTTTGTATTTGAATTTTCAGCTAGCAATATGCACTGAGATATTTTCCTAACATTGTGTGTAATTTTAATATAAGGTCTTGAAAAATTTTAGGACAAGAAAATGATTAATTAGAAATTAAAATTTATCCAATGTTTTTTTTTAAAAAAAAAGAGTGAGCATTTGACATCTCTTATCATACTGTTATCACAATAGAGTGAATTAGAAATGTACCTTTAAAACAATTAATATTTTTCAAGGATAGCAAGTATTGTCTGTATTAATGTGTATATATATATTAGTGAAAAATATGTTTGAATTGTAAATAAAGAATATATATCAAATGATCCTGAGAGAATGCAATTTTCTTAAACTATTCCACAAGCAAAAATAAAATCAGCCAAACTTCATTTAATCTTGAAAGAAAGTAATTCAATTTATCTCAAGGATGTATTAATACTTGGAAAGACCAAATTTAATTACGATAAAACACGAAAATCTTTTGAAAGTTTTTATTTTCTTTAATATTCACAAAAATAAGATTAGGCATTATATATATAAAATATAGCTAGATTACGATTTTTATGATGACTATACGTTAATATATAGTCGTAGTATCCTATTGTGTAGCAATTTAATCCCTGTCTGTCTTCAAGCAAAGAACTTTATATATGTTGAAATAATTTTTAATAGATTCATAAATAAATTACTGCGCTCAAATATATAGCACAGTTAACATATAAATTTATTTACGGAACAAAGAACAAATGTGTAAATAAAACTTTTCATATAAACGCTAATTTAAACAAAAAGCAGCCGCATTTAAACACACATTTTATATACGGTGGACACATCAATCATAAACAATTTTAAAAAAGTGGGACATTCAATTAGCAGTGATTTTTGTAAATTATTAATCATGACAGTTTAAATTCATTATTATTCGAATTTACATCCTGATTGGTTATTATTTAAAACTGTAAGTTGGCTTGATTAATAAATTTCAAAAATCACTTCTAATTTAAATGATTGATTTATCCAACATATATAATAACGTGGTAATGGAATAAAAGCGACTACTTTTTGTCTAATTATTAAATACGCATTGATATGTGAATGTGGGAACTGTAGACAAATATCATAAAATGGGTCTCTGAGTTGAACTTGTGAATTGTCATTATTGTAGCGTTTACAGACTTAGTTGATATATGAATAATTATATATATATATATGTGTGTGTGTGAGTCTGTAAAGATTAAGTACTAATCTGATAGCATGTGTTTAAACAATCAAAGCAATTGACAGTACTTTTAAAATTATACTTATGTATCTTGTTATATGTAAAACATAAAACCAGTGGAAAAGATATAATTCTAACTTAATATATATATATATATATATATATATATATATATATATATATATATATATATATATATATATATATATATATATATATATATATATATATATATATATTGTAACCTTATATTTTAGTGTAAAATATAAAAATTGATAGAACTAATATAAAAATGTCTCTGTCTTCCTCTTGGTGATTTGATTGGCTTGGTTTGCATTCTGAACAGACTATTTATTTGCATTCAAAATAATTTACTGGTGAGAATAAGTAATATTTTGCCTTGCTTATTGCCTGTGTTATTTTAATGTATTTAAAATTGCTCTTTTCCATCCAATGATTTGGTTCAAATATGTTTAACATGTAAGAAATCAACAGCACACATCAAGTTTAGTAAAATGTGATTAAAAATAATAATAATTCTTATTTATTTAGAATAATCTTAGAAATTATTTTCATTTAATTCAAAAACCATTTGTTTAACTAATTTTTAATTATTAGATAAAAATATAATAAATACAAGTGTGTGTTTCAGTGAAAGAGAGTGTTCAAGGAGAGCGTTTTTGGTAATATTAAGAGAAAAAAAATGGTGGAAGAATAACATGTAAACAAAACATGTTAAGCATATTTTAAAAATAATTAATAAGCAAATGGATTAACCAAGAATTCTCATATGAATTTAAATATAAAATGGTGACATTTAATAATAGTATGAGTTGCTAAATTTAAAGGGTCTGTTCAGGTCTGCGGGTCATGGAATCAAATCGCTAATAATTTGCTCAATACCTACATTTGAAATATGTCAGAATGCTTAACTTTAAAAGTACAATTAATAGCAAAAGGTCAGTAATAGATGTGGATTATTCTCGAATTCATAATGATAGTTATAATTTTTATGTCAAATTGTAATATATTCCGTTTTGCTTAGTGCCTTTGTACATTCGTGGTAAGTGATATTAGTATGAGATTTGACTGTTATCACATTGAATGATTATAATGATATGCATATGATATTTGGAATATGTAGTAGATCCATGTTGCATCATATCATTTATAATTATTCTCTTACCCTGAGTGACAATAGAAATGATCATCGTGGGTGAATTATGAATGATGCCCATAAAATATTGAGTAGATTAAGGACATACTTTTGTAGTGTATTTGTATAGCTATTAAATAAGAAATTGATCACCCGTTTCTTTTATATCCCTAAATGTGCTCCAGTATCATTACTGGGATTACAGACCATTTGCAGTCACAAAATGACCATAGTTTAGATTGTTGTTTTTTTCTCTTTTGCTTTAGCTCAACCCTGTTACATCTCTGGATATATATGTTTTATTATGTTCCATATTCCTATTTTAGTGGTTTAGTATCGATAACAGAATCATTTCTGAAATACAGTATTTGAAAATACAGACTGTACTTAGTATTGACCACAATAATGGTAAGATATAATATTAGTTAAAAGTTATTTTATAAAGTAGATTGTTACTTAGTGTCTATCCATTTGAGATGATCCCATCTATATCATTAATCTATGTTATTTATTACTCATATCAAATTTGTTTAGAATCCTAATATTTATTTTTCTTAATGTTAAAAGAGTCCTATAATATAAAATTAATAACTGAATGGTAGAATAATAATAGTCTTGACTCTTAAAGCAGTGTTTGCTATTTAATAGCCTAAAGGGATGGATAAAATAGAAAGTCAATAGTTTTCTAACATGTTGTAGCATAAATTATTATATCTTAAGTATATTCATTGTGTTCTTTTGCATAATATGATATTGGTAGCTTATTAACCATTGGATATTTATTTGAAGTGAATAAGTTTTTAAAATTATGACTTTAATAAATAGGTAAAATATAAAATATATAATAAGTCAAAATAAACTCAATGTAAGTAATAAACATAAATAATAATTACTTAAAGATAATAATCTACTAAAATGGTAAATAGATCCTAAGAGATCTTCCCTTATTAATATAATGATGCAATTAAACCTTGTTCTATGTAAATTTATGTTCATAATTGTCCAAGATTATGTATGTTTCTTGTTGTTATTAGTATTTTACAAACTTGTAAATAATGTGAATAAATTTTGTCTTAAAATGTATCAAGTTGTCTGTGGCCTTAGTGCTAAACACTATCATATTGTCACTTCTATTGCTATCAACATATTATTTTATTATCATAAATATTATCATCAATGAATATAATAGATTTTACTATATATTTTTTTCCATATGTCATAGCACCGGCCGGGACGCGAACCCACAACCGTCTGCAACCAACTACTTGCTTGCAAGACGGCCGCTACCATATCAGAATAAAGTTTGCTAAGCTCTTATATTTAGAATACATAAAAAGTTCATTACTTAATTGATCAAAACACTGTTGATCTTAAGAATATGTATTATTTTCAAACAATGTTTAAAGATTAAATATTTAATTTTTGGAATATCCTGCTTATCCAAATGATTAGACACATCTTTTGCTGATTTTTATTGCATTGTCCATGGATGTTAAAAAAAAAAAGATAATTTGTAAATTATTATTATATTTACTTTATTTAAAAATTTATTAATACCTCATAAAAGTTAAAGTCTATTATATCGTTGTTATTGGGATAGTTAAATGTTCTTTACTGATTCCATTTTTGGCTTATGAGTTGTCTTTGCTTGTTATATTTGGGTAGTGGCAAAATTCCTCTCACAGATCCAAATACTTCTTCAAAATAGTAGGATTTAAGTTGTTTGAACCCTGAAAAAGGTAAGTTATTGATTAATAATCTCAACTTTTAATCTATAGTTAGTTTTTTCATATTTTACGTTATTTATTAGTCTTGCCTATTTATCCTTATTGTTTAATTGATTCATTATAATTTTAAGAGGTAAGCTTCTTTCTGGTAGTTTAAAACTTACAACCCATTTTAATTTTGTGGTTAAATAGTTTTTTTTTTTAGTCAAGCTTAGAATCCCTTGCTTTGTTTCATTATTGTTTTGCTGTTGTTTGATACAATAGTAAATTTATAGTTCAGGATCTTATTCTTCATCATTAACCTTGATATCATTTATCATCCATGTTTTCTTTCTTTTATTTTCATTTTCATTTCATCTTAAGTCACTATCATAAATGATTCATCCTTCATTGATCCTTACTCTATCACCACCTTAATGATTCATCACCCTAACATATTTTTCTCCTTCTTTTCTCTCTTAAGTTCATTTATTTTCATTAGTTTATTGTTATTTTTTTAATCCTCCATTTAAGTTTCCACATCTTGATCCATTTATCATCCAACTCATAATTCTAATTTCATACTCATTTCACTGATGAACGTATTTCCTGATCATTAACTATTTAGCAGAATTGCAAATTAAATTTATATTATAATATATTTTTGCTTTAGATCTTGAAATTTGTTTAATCAATATTTAATATTAGCTATAAGATAGGTAGAGTTGATACAATCTAGTATAAGTTTGGTGGTGTACATTACGGCCTTTCCTTTATTTCTGCTAGCCAGATTGGAACCAAGATAATAATATTTATTATTTATTGGAGGTTAAAAGGTCCTACTTTATTAATTTGGATACTATTTTCATTTTTATATTTATTATTCTTTATTGTATGACAGTTACAATATATATATATATATATATATATATATATATATATATATATATATATATATATATATATATATATATATATATATATATATACAATTTAAAATCTCATAATGACGATTTTCTTTTAAGATGCATTTTCATTTTGCAGAGAGAACTGATGATAAAATTTCAAAATTTCTTTTAATGTATTTAAATAATTGTATAGATTTAGGTCAGTTTTGTGTAACTTCTTCGTTAGACGTGCATGAAAAAATTAATGGATTTATTTAGAAAAGAAATGTGATTTTGTTAGTTTAGACATTGAAAACACATATCAATCAATTATTATGAAAAAAAGCATCAACTGTTTTTGATTTAAATAATAAGATTTTATTAAAGAAATCTAAACATTGGTTTCTTGTACACAAATATATTGATTTTATTTTAAGGTTTAATCTTTCAAAACCTTACTTACTAATCATTTTTTCGTGTTTAGAAAAGGTTATCAAAAGATTGATTCACGTTGTCAGTTTTGCTTTTCAGATGACGAGACCCTTCATCATATTTTTTTTTAATTGTCCTTCTCTATCTCCACTCAGATTTTTTTGGGGAAATCATATTTCTAGTAGTAACAAAGATGTGCTCTCTATTTTTAAAGCTATTAAAAGTGGTGTTTTCTCAAAAATAAGAATGGCTATTTTTCTCTTATTTGCAGTGTGGATTACCAGATGTAAGTTCTTGTTTCACCAGAACGACAATTGAATTCTGAATACTTTTACTACTGTCATTAACAAAATCAAAGTTAGGGACAGACTGCTTGCACCTGACTCTTTATTTAATGATTCTTGGTCTATGCTTAACTTTCCTGTTACCTTTTTTTTTTCTTCGAAGTCACAGCGGTCTCAGAATGCTGCTACCTTCATAAGGGACAATTAACTTTGTTTCTAGTTCATTACTATGTATTTTAATTATTGATTTTTGTTAATCATTAAATTTCACTTTTAAAGTAAAAAAAAGCATTAAAGAGTTTCTTACTGTTTTAAAAAAAAATGAATATTTTTCTGCTGATAGGATTAAGGTTATTCGTGGTTTGCTGATTTTATTAGAGGATTCTATGCATTTTAAGTGTAATGTTATGCTTTATAAAATTAAAGAGGGATGGGGTTATTGGTTATATTATTCGCCCTTTAATATGCTCTGTTTACATTGATGTTTTAGAGAGTAGTGTTATTAATACATTTTTTGATTATTTAAAGTTATTTGTTAGGTATCTTGATTATTGTTTGTTTATTATACAGGTAGATTATTGAAGGATTTTAAAAATGTATTGAATGATTTTGATTCTAATATTAGATTTATTATTGATGGAGGCATATTTCAATTAAATAAGTTGGGTTTTTTACATTTAAGTGTTGATATAGTTGATAATGTTATATTTGAAGCCATTATATGAAAGCAAAAAAAAAAAATATTAGGAAATATGATAAGGTGAGACAGCCAATTTTTTACTCATAAAAAACTTTCTTTATTGAATTTTAGTTATAGGAATAGAAGACTTAAAGTAAAAGTTATAATTAGAAGCACCAATCTACTTCTGACTATATTGAATTAGGATATGATCATGAATTTATTAGGAATATTATATTTAATAAAAAAAACTATAAATTGGTTAATAATAAAGGTTTAATTAATAGTGTGATTAAGAGTATATGTCATTATCTTATAAGTATCAATTAGTAAATTGATTTATACGAATAGTTTTTTAAGAGGTGGTATGAAAGTTGCATGGAAGAAATGCCTGAATTTAAATTCATTACTAAATAATTCAAAACAGTCAATTAATTGTAAATCTATGCCTGGAATAGTTTATAAGATACCTTTCAGTTATCATAAAATTTATATAGGTTAGTGTAAATTAATTCTTAATGACAGAGTTAAAGTTTGTAGGAGTAGAGATAAAAATACATATCAAAACTCAGCTTTGAACATTCATAACTTAATACAGGTCATAAAAAATTACTTAACAATGCAGAGGTTATCTTTTATGAAAAAAGTGAATTGAAAAGAAGAATAAAAGAAACTTTGATGACAAATATTTTGAATTTGAGGTCACGACAAACATTCTTATAATTTGAGGTAAAAAAGCTCTGAGGAAAGTATTTATTATTGTACTGAAACATCAGCTATTTAGTTATTATATTTTTGCTACATGGAAGCTCCCAGAGATAATACAAGAATTCATGTATACATAGATATATATGCAGACTGTTCACTCCATGGCATATATATATAAATTACTAACTATTTTTTCTATCTTTTGTGCAATTAATGAATATATTGGAACTCATAAATGTCTTAAAGCCCATAACTTAATGTGGATTTTAAACACTTATGACGTTGAGTAGATAAAATTAACAATGCAAAAGTTTAAACCAGAGCATATGGATTAATCCAATGGCATATGCCTTTCAGAATGTCCCATGTTTATATACTATAGACAAACTAAGGCAAATTTAAGAATGATAATGGTATTACCTCTGTTTCTACCCCAAAAATATTTATAATCATGTAAAAAAATCATATACATTGATTTATTTCATTTAGTTATTGCTGAAGCAATTTGCGAAGAAAGAAACGGTAGAAAAAAAAAATTAAAGAAATAATGTATTTAAAAAATGAACACGTGATGAATCAGAGAGCCGATAACAATTTAAATAAATAAACATTGACTCTTTTAAAGATAATTTAATAGTGAATTTGTTTTAACATTGATAACTATGAGTATAATAATGCTAAGGCGGTGAAAATATGCTAGGTTATTAAAAAAAAATATTAAAGTATAAAACTGTTTTAATATTACATATAATAATGGCAGGGATTAAGTTAATTTAGATAGATAGATAGATAGGTAGGTAGATAGATAGATAGATAGATAGATAGATAGATAGATAGATAGATAGATAGATAGATAGATAGATAGATAGATAGATAGATAGATAGATAGATAGATAGATAGATAGATAGATAGATAGATAGATAGATAGATAGATAGATAGATAGATAGATGGATGGATGGAAGGGTGGGTGGGTGGATGGGTAGGTAGGTATGTATGTAGATAAATAGATAGATGGATGGATAGATAGATAGATAGATAGATAGATAGATAGATAGATAGATAGATAGATAGATAGATAGATAGATAGATAGATAGATAGATAGATAGATAGATAGATAGATAGATAGACAGATAGATAGACAGACAGACATATAGACAGACAGATATATAGATAGATAGATAGATAGATAGATAGATAGATAGATAGATAGATAGATAGATAGATAGATAGATAGATAGATAGATAGATAGATAGATAGATAGATAGATAGATAGATAGATAGATAGATCAGGATTATGACGGCAATAAATTTCTTAGAACAAGACTAAATTCTTGTTAATCATAAGATTTTAGCTTATAACATTTTTCTCGTAACACGCACATATGTATGGGTATGTATTTGTTTTTTTTTCTTCTGCTTTTTGTTCAAGTATATGCTTTGAAATTTTTTTTTCTAATGATTTGCAGTTTCTATCCTTAGTAAGTGTACTGAAAACTTTGCCAAGATTACATTTGAATGATGAATTTCTAGCGCAGCTCAAAATGTCACATTGACGCGGATCAATACTGCACCAGCTTGGAAAGACAGAAGCGCATTTTTCAAATTTCATTGCTAAAGACCTGTCAAAGTTTCTTCACCAGATGACTAGTATTTGCTCATGGAAGAATGACCTTGTTTTTTTTATTTTTAATATAAAATATTGCATAAAAAACAGCGCGGAAGAATATTTCATCAAAAAATAAATCAGCAAAGAGGATTCACTAGATGTTTTAATGTTTATATACATTTAGAAAATTATGAATAACAATATTATTACAGGGTATGTATATTAAATCTAGCCTTTATTCCATAAGTCCACAATTTTATTAATAGCGCGTCACCTAGAAAAGATTAGAATTACTGAGATATATATGTACTTCTATCAACACATACGTTTTCATATGTGTAAAATATTATGAATAGTACTAGTGTTTATTTGCATATACATATAGATCATTTCTGTGCTGAGACATGTTTAACATTTGAAATGATTGAACTACAAAGACTGTAGGTGGCACATGAAGAATTAATACCAACTCAACAAATTGCATTTACATAGAACGTTAAAGTCACAAAAAAACGAAAATGCATTAGCCCCTTTAATCAATGTCTAAGTTTTTATTTAACAATAATAAATACTTTAAAGACATATATGATGGACATACATGCATTAAAATATATTCTGATAGAAAATGGATCTTTGTAAATACATACAAAAAGAATAGAAGTTAAGAGTTTTGTTTGACACTAAATTGGTTATCCCAATATAAAACGCATACAGATTTCAAAATACTCTGCACAAATTAATAGGATAACATCGTGGCTCATAACAAAACTGGAATTATCTTTACCACAGAAAGAAATGATAGATCATGAAGGTATGATTGAAGACAGTATTGATCATCCATAAACTACTTTTTATTCAGAATTAGTTTGGCTTATGTACTATTGTCTTGAAAGTTAAAATGTCTCCAACAATATCACAAGAAACTATGATACAATTGTTTCTGTGACATGATTACATTTAAAATTTATATCAATGGAAATTTAATATTGCTCACATGATCACCATGTAATAAAATGTTTACACAAAAAATTTTCTACTAGAATGAAAAATAATTGAGTAACATGCTAATAATATCTATACTTATATTTTATAAATAATTCAATTTTTTTTTACTCATGTAAATACAGATAATGTTTTAAGAGATGTCGATTCATATATTGCAAGAAGCTATGGTGGAGTAAAAGTTTGAAGTATATCTAAAAAAAGATATTACTCATAATAAAATCTAGAAAATTGAAATATTCTTTGTGTTTATGTTTACCTAAAACACATATAATGATAATATTTCAGTAGTCATTATTGGATCTATGATTTTTATGTGAAGTTTAATGTTTATATCTGAACTAATGATAATCTCTAGATTAATAAATGGTTCGTTAAATCATTAATACATTTAGCTAGCAAAGTGATTGGTGAGAAAGTTGTGAACAAGAAAGTGTAATATTGTATATATAAAATGATATTGTGAAACCGTACCAAATGACGTACTAAATGACGTAGTTTGCTAAAAATCCAGGATGTAAATAGTTAATAAGCAGTTAATATGGCCACTCTTATAAAAAAGAGCAAACTATTGTTAAAAAGCTAGCAGGTAAGAGCATATACAGTAAAAAGTAAATTATTCTGAAAAAGTATTAATAATTACACATTTAACACCCATTTTGTTTTGACGCAATTAAATATGTATTAAAGGGGATAAGTTATATTTTAAGAAAAGTTACCGACTTCATGCAAAAATAGATCCGAAAATTTCTTTTCTTAGATAAACAATACTTAATTATGGACATTTTTGGCAACACTTTTTTTTTCATGTGTCAAAGCATCGGTCGGGAAGCGAACCCGCGAAAACTGCTTGTAAGGCAGCTGTGCTGACCACTCGACCACCAACGCTTGACAAACTTTTATGACATTCTAGTACATTCGACTTCAGAATTAAGGGTGGGTAAAATAAAACTTTTAAGCACAAACAATTAAAAAGATAAATTATCAATAATTATTTATTTAACAGTAAATTTGCTCTGACCCAATTAATAAAAAAATAAAATATAGTATGTGCCTGTTAATATATGTTATTAAAACAAATCATATATTGCATTTTGTTTACTTATTTTTTTTTTTTGTCTTTGAAAAAAGAGCATAATGGCATTTACTCTGCGGCAAAAGTGTACGGAGCAGAACCCTTTAGAATATATATATATTTGATTGTATATATTCTACTAAGGTTTGCTATAAAGTTAGGAACTCTCACTTTTACAGAAAAGGTTTCAAACCAATCTATTTTTTTATGTGTACATGTATTTCTTATAATAAATAGATTTGGAATTCTAAACATTCTCAGAAATACAACGTGCAGAATTTTCGATTTATAGACCTTAAAAATGATCTCTGCCCTACATAGTCATGCTCAATGATAGAGAGTCCAACTCTAAAATGTAATATCCTTGGATCAATTCCAGTTTTGTCACTTCAATGTGGTTGAACTTCTTATGAGCTCACGGGCCATACATCTATTTTTATTAGACCAGTTGGGTTTTGAATCGCGATTTTTTCTCACAAGAGTGGCAATTCTGTAATGTTTGATTGTTCACAGATATGTATTTATCAAGAAAATTATTTGAATACAAGTATAATGTATAAACTGATTTTTATATTAATTAGAGAAGATTCGAACACAGATTGTCAAGTTTTATTCAGCTATCCACTCTGCATTATATAACCGATACACATGACCACGTACCAAAGGTAAATGATATTCACCAAAATGAATATTGGTTCAGAACGAAATACGGATATTGGAAATCATTTATCTTTTTCACGTGTATGTGGCCATGTGTACTGGTTATAAAAAATGGAGTGGCTAGGTGAAGGGTTCTAGAAAGATTGACTTCAAATCCCCCTCTAATCACAAAAGAATTGGTCTATATAAATATACTTAAGCATGCTAACAATTTTAGACTCTTAGTTCAATTTAAAGAAAATAACAAAGTTTTTCATTTGCGAACGTTAAAAACATTTTGTTAATTTAATATTTCATTTTAAATAAATTATATAAAGTACAAAGTTAGAGTTTGTATTCATTCTTTTAATTTTTAATTTACTTTAAATATTTTTTTTTCGTTTCAAGCAAATACTCAAATGCCTTCTTGTGATTTACATTTAAATGTTTCGTCTATTTTTTTTCTCTTTGCCTCCATTACGTCTACTTTTTTTTGATGAAGTAAAATTAATGTTGTTGTGCTTGTGAAACCCAGAGGTCAATATGTACGGCAGAATGTTTAGCTTGTTGATTAAGTTTTCGCTACAACAAACATCACATTAATTCCATCAAGATCAATTTGGGATTGAAGAATTCAGTTTGGTATTAAATGTATAAATACATATTTTTTTCATAAAAAAAGTTATAAACATTTATTTTTTAAAAAATTATTTTAATAATTCAGTTATTTATAAATAATTTATCATATATATATATATATGTAAGCATGGATTGTTGATATATATATGTTGAAATATTTTATAAATCATGTTTTCGGAAGCACCTGCGTTTAGTACATGAAAATAAAACACCAACGTTTCGACAAGATAACACCTGCCTCAACTGGGTGGAAAAACAGTAATAATCACGTGATAGTAGCAGAAATAATTACGTCATGCAGTCTGACATAAATTTGATAGTGATTTAAAATTTTAATTCATTTGCGTGACGAAATTCTTCCTTATATACATATCCCAAGTTGACTGCTGATAAGCTTGGCTGGAAAACATTATTGTGCTTTCATTTTGGACTCAAAGCTTTATAGTTTGCTAAAAAAGTAAAAGGTGGCTGCTGGAGGGTTGCATTAGATCTTAAGATCTAGGTGCAGTGCTCTCAAACCCAAGGCTTCTCACTGGTGAAAGCCACAGGCTAGAAACGAGTCAGTGAATATTAGATGTGTAGGCATTAGATAGGGATTTTATGCACAAACCTTCCTGCATCCATTAATTACTCGTCTTACACTGAGTGGTACTACTGTATGGAAAATTTTGCCTCTGTGAAAAATTAACTTCTAAGACACATTTCAAATTATCATTTTATTCTTAACCCATTCTTGCACATCAAGTCACATCTACATTTAGTACTTTTACAAATACGTGTCCATGTTATTAATTATTAACTTACAAATCATTTGGAATTACATTAAAAACAATATTTCACATAATCATAACAAACAAGCTACCATTCATTTATGATAATGAATACTATTTTTGTTTTCAATTCAGTATTTTACTTTCTCTAATGATGAGTAAACTTATGTATTACATTTAAAATGCCTTTTTTTCTATATTATATGTTCAATAATTCATGCAAAATTATTTTATTATTAAATAATTGATCACTTTGAAATAAATGTAACATTTATCTTCTAAATAAATAAACACTAAATCCAAAGCAATTAGCACATACAACTTTTTTTTTTTTACAAGATGATGTATAAAATTACTAATAAATAACTTGCTCATAAACAACTTATAAATAGTCCTATTATTTTTTTGTCCATAAGTTTAAATCAAACTGTATCCCTCTATATAAACTGTCCCCAAAAGTAGAAATAGTCCTCAAGCCATCAATTCCATACAATTTAACTACAAAGTGTATCACTATAATTGTTGACCCAACAGTAAATACATCATCAACATATATAAAACAGATTTAGTACATAACTAAAAACAACATTTCTCAAAATATTCTTCTCCTGATACTTCTATATATAAAATCTAAAAACAGTGAATACCTAAAAGCCTTCTTTCAGTTTTACTGTGATTTTTAAAAGTCTCTATAAAATTTTTGACCAATAAATACTAATCCTTCTTTATTAAACAAATATTTAAACTCAAAATTTTTTTTTATTATATAAATAATGATAAACTACATGGATGGATTCCCTTTTTTCCATAGATTCTTGCAATTCTCAATTCCAGGTTATATAATGTATTTTTTTCATCTAAATTGATCTTTTCAATATCTTTGATCAAGTTAAATGAAGATGAAATTGTATGTTCACCAAATCCTATTTCTCTCTGCCCACATTTTTTAACATTGAGAGCAAATGAAAAATGATATGAGGAAAAGGATAATCAAAGAGACATATTTTATAAATAATGGGCAATAATTTTGTATTAATATAAGAAATTTATGGAAAAAGAGTTATTAGTGTATAAACATTAGTGGTCTGTGATTTTAATGAAAGTTTAGTTTTTAATTATTAATGATAACTGATATAATATTTACAAAGGCTATAAACTTCAAGAATATGCATGTGAAAATGCGAATGTAGGGACCTCTACAGATTTTAACCACAAGCTTACAGTTTGGAAGAAAAGATGGGAACTCTTCTTAAATCTAACTGCTTCAGCTTCACCTATTCATAAAGAAAGTAGGTTGAAGTAAAGAATGGTTCCCCTCTTTTCTTCCAAAGTGTAAGCTTGTGGTTAAGACCTGTAGAGGTCCCTACCTTCGTATTTTCACAAGCATATTCTTGAGGTTTATAGCCTTAGTAAATAGTACTTATGTAATCAATATGAAATCAATGTGCATTTAAATAAATTTATAATGATAACTGATATAGGAAATGGTAAACATGTTGTCTAAATTAACTATCTGCTATTAGTTATTTATTTTTGAAAATTTTAGCATTCATATCAATGTTTTGTTTTATTACGTATTTTTGTATCTGATATAGAACTGTAATTGAAACCTCCTAGCATTGGTTTGTATTCACTTATTATATTTGAGATTTATTTAGTATTATTTTTATACTAGAGAGCTAAAATATTTATTTATTAATTGAGCTTTACACAAGGAACATGTAATATGTTTGTTTACTTATTTACATTAGCACTTGTGTTTAGAATAAGCATGGAACAATAAACTTACAAACTTGCAATCTATTGGATAAGAGAATTTCCGTTCATCTAAGTTGTGGGGCCCGAGTTTGTATTTCTAAATAAAGAATACCATTGTTGCTACTTCCTAGAATTGGTTTGTATGTATTTAACATTCTTATTACAATATAATGTTTTAATGAATGTTTAGATATTAATATTTAATGTGTGGTGATGTTCATTTTTAATTACTTAATTAGCAACATTTTTATTTTGGGATAGTGCTCAATAAATGTTACTTGCCCCAAAGTAAGAGTGAAAGTAAAAATGCTAGACTATAGACTATTGCAATCAAAGGAAGAATTTTTTTTCATGTGTCATAGCATCGGCCGGGAAGCGAACCCGCTAACCCGTGACAGCTGCTTGTAAGGCAGTTGTGCTGACCTCTCGATCACCAACGTTGACAAGAATTATTTTTTGATTTCCAGTCTACATCTAATATAGAAACAGAGAAATAACACACATCAACAGCATTGTGAATTGAATGACTATCATTTCTGAATTTGTAATCAGGATACATCATTTTTTCTTCTTAACTGACTGATATTCTTTTTTTGAAACATCAGTTGCACTCTCTTAAAGATAAGATAAAATAATAAGAGCATGTTTATGCAAATTATCATATATATGTATACATACATTAATAATGCATGATAACTTAAATTCATTCCCAAGATTCTCTTAAAATTATCACCTAAGCTATCATTGGTGATTACAGTCATAAAATACACAACGATCACTAATTACAGAATTAGGCTGTGATTCAATGATGACTAGCTATTGGTCTTCCTACAACTGTAGATCGCTTTTAAACAAGAGTTGCATTAATTAGTATAAGCTATGAATACAGGAACACGAAGCTCCCGAAAGCGCTAAGCAATTATTAATGCATAATATACCTTCAAGTATGCTCGTTTTAAGCGCAATATATAGATTAATTGGAAAAGTAACAATACTCATATGTTAAAGAGGACTAGTGTAAAGCATTTTAATTTAAAATGTACACACATCTTTTACTACAAAGAGACAAATATTAAATTCTGCTATATGAAATAGTACCTTAATGGAAGATATTAAATAGATAACTCAGGTGTATGTCTTAAATTTTTTATTGCTTTTGTTTAGAATAGACAACGTTTTAAAATGATCATTGGAGAATTCAATGCTATAACAGAAAACCGATTTAAAAATTATATTGCTGAGAAAAATTTGGATATGGAAATAATAATAAGAAAAACATAGGCTAATGAAATTTACTAAAACACTATGTATAGTATCAATTTCTCGGGGAGGAGAGTATTAATATATATATATGTCCACAGATGGCGTCCTACCAAAACTTGCATTTATGTTTATCATATATATATATGGAATTATCCAAATGAAAGTATAGCAAAAATATGTTTTATTTTGACTAACAGAAATATATATTTCAAGACAAATGGATAATAATTTTATCACAGTAAGTAATTATCAATTACTGAAATCTAAAATGTGTAACATTGCAAGGATAAAAAGAGAAAAAAAAAACAATTAAAAAAGACAGTAATAACAGTTGATTTTTTTATATCTTCAGAATCCTTTAATTGAATTTAATCTTAAATTCGTAAATTGTTTTACACTTTAGTCTTAAATGAATTCAATAACAAGATAGCTATCACTTTTTTAAGATCACATACACAAATAGCTGCTACATGAAATCAATATTTCATCTATATAGTTAGTTGCACTGGAAAAAATCAATATATAAAGAGAAAAAAAACATAATTAGAAAATATTTCAAAATGATTCATTTAGTAGAATTGATTATGTGGAATTTTAAAGTAGTATGAAACGAATAATAAAATAAAAGGACATGTATCTAGGAATTGGAAATAAAAGATATTAAAGTGTATAAAATTCTTGAAAGTAAAACTCAACAAATTGGTATTCTAAAAAAAAGTTGTTTAAGAAATAAGAAAAAAAAAGATGGTGCTATTAAAATGAAGACGGAAAAGGCTTGAAATATGCAGAGACTTCTCAGAATTCTGCCAAAACATATAGAATAATAAAAAGAAAAGAAACAAATTCGCTACAGTTATTTCTTGTTGCTAATTGTCATTTATTTTAAATGAAAAAATTGCAAATACAACTACATATTATTTAAGTCCTCTAATATTAGTAATATTATTGCCAAAGACAAAAACAAGGTATTTAAAAACTTCTGATAAGTGGATACCAACTCCTTTTATATCCAATTGTAGTTCTCCAATGTATTCTATTCACTGTTATATCTTCCTAAAAGAAATAATTGTTAGATAATACTTATGACATAGATGGCGTCTACTTCTATAAAACTCATGTTTAAATTCACCATAAAATACCCTTTGGGGAGATCTCCCATTATTCATTTCTTTTACAAATCAATCCAACGAAGGTATGGCCTTACAATAATGAACTCAATAGTATCCCATACAGCAGAACCTAGAAACATATTGATTGATTTTACAACTTGCTATTGCATTTTAAAACATTGGGAGCATCCTTAAATAACACGTTTGTAATGTCTTTATATTGTGCTGGTAAGGTGATTACATTTCACATCCATACAATAAATTAGTGTAAAAAAATAGTTCTATATATGGCTAATTTATTTGCAGTAGTTATTTTCTTATGAAAAAATACTCTATCTTTGAACTTAAAAGCCGCAGCAGCGCATATGGCTATAAAAACGTATCAGTTCTTCCATTATAATTTTTCTGTAAACTTCTTTTTATTATTAATACATTGTACAGGCTTAAGCCTGCATTTATATATGTAATATATGCGGAATTCGAACTCAGACTTTCACACTACCCACTACTCTCAGTGCCATCTCATATTGCTGACTCACCTCATCACACACATGTTGAAAAGATAAATAATCACCAATACACGTACTTCATGCTAAAGCTTTGATTGTATATATGTGTGGAGATAGTAATCTAGACCAACTGATGAGTGTTGGTTTAGCATGAAATACATATATTGGTGATTGTTTAGCTTTTCAATATGTGTGTGATCAGGTGGGTCAGCAGTATGAGATAAGTCTGAGTTCGAATCTTTTTATTATTATAAAAGACATTTTTTATAAATATAGTGTATGCACATTTAATTTTTTTTTTTTTCCATTTTTATGTATTTGTTCTAACAATAATTAGAAAAAAAAATAGACATTTGCTTACTTAATTAATACTTAAATTATATGGAGGAAGAAACAAATATGTTTTGGCTGCAATAGAAGTTGATTATATGCAATTAAACAACACTGAATTTTAATTAGAAACATTGACATTTAACACGTTTGTTTTTAAAAATGTATACGCATAGGAAATTTAATTTTAAACCGAAAATTTAAACTACTTAATGTACAAAAAAAGAAATAATTCTAGTAAATCAAAGTTTTGCGTCCGGCCTTTAACTATGTGTTTTCCGTTCCAACAATGTCAGGTAGACACGAAGAGAAAAACGAATAAATAGATGACAGGGTGAGATTAAAGTAGCTAAGCTTTGGTTAATTTAATATTCGAGTGGGAGCAAAAGAACACGGAAAAGGCAAAAACGGAATGGACAAATATAAATAATATGCAAATAATGATTAAATATTGTTTGTGATATTTAAATAAAACAATTAATTAATTGATTCTCAATAATCGATAATACAAAAAAATCATTAACTGATAGATAATGTTTAGGAGAACTTCCCGTTTAAACTAAATGCGTTTATACTATCGCTTCTATCAAAGTCTCTTAAGTCTATTTGATGATATTGCAAAGAAAGGCCATCTAGATAAAGCTTTTTAACGGAAACATTTCAAAATCAAATCTTAAAATCCAGAGAAATGGAGAGAATAAAACATGCTAATCCGAAATTTAAAAATTGAGCTGTCAAATGCCATTTCTCCGAATAGCCGGTCTCATGAATCTAATTTTGATGGATTCGAGAAACCTGCCAAAATTCTATAGTTACAAGGATAAGTATAATTTATTGGATTAGTCGATGCTGTCATCTTTCGAGTGTAATCAGTGACTGATACACGGAGCTTTTTATTATAAGAGCTAAGCATAAAATAAAATGTTCGATATATATTCCGAACATGTATGTTTCTATGAGATAAGAAGCAAACCAAAACCACACTTAAAACATACGCACACACATAAAAAAGACAACGTACTTATAAATATTTACAAATTACATTATTTACAGAAAGATATTTGCACACAAATCCATATATATATATTATGTGTGTATCTACAAATGTGTTTTAACAAATTGTAATAAAGATACATTCGCTTTCTGTAAAAAAAAAAAAAAAGTCATTTAATTGTAACATTGATGCATGCGGACCCTTGCGCACACACGTAGTAACAGATACACAGGCGGGTCAAAATGGGTACACAGCACTGATGCAGGATATAGAACAGAATATTATCCAACAAAGTTACTCCAGTCTTAGAGTCTCAATCAGTACTTTATATCTACTTTTGTCCTACTTCGTCCAGATATGATTCAAAAATCTGTACACATAAGGATAAGTAGGAATAACGCGGGCAATATTTTATAATTTTGATAGAGTTGAAAAAATGTAATTCAAACCCTGTAAACTATAAGACAGTGTTGATTGATGGTGACACGATGACTCCAAAGATGTTTTAAATTATAATTCAGTAAAAAAATGTTAAAATTATAGAATATTACTTTTATATATAATTGGACACCTAATTTTGCATATATTTATAATAAAAAAAAAATACTTTCAGTTAATTTGCAATCTTCTTCAAAAACGTTCAATAGAAGAAAGGTTGAAAAATTATTCAGTTGAAGAAGGCTGAGAAATTAACTGAAAGTACTTTTGTGGTTTGTTATACTTTCGTAAATATATCACCACCATTATAATTCATTACTTTTATAACAATATTTATCTCATAATGGACAGTTTATTAGATATATGTAGTGAGCTTCATGGTTTTTTTAGCTATTTTTTTGCTATTTTTATGACTTGGGATTGAAATGGGAATAAACTTGATTGTTTTTTTTTAATAGCATTAGACATTTTCAAGCAACGAGTTCACTAATCAATTAGAATAGGCTGGTAAATAGATAACTAGCTGATCTTAAGCTATAGACTAAAAAAAAAGATAATTAATTACTCAAAGCCTTACTATTTAGCGATTGGTAAACCTATTAAGAACTTTCTTTTATACTACTTTCCTACAAAGAATGAGGAGATTATTGTAAATGTCATTGCCTTAGAAATAATTATTTATAAATCTTTTTTTTTATTATTGCCATATATATACACACATTTGCTAAAATCAAGATATTCAATGTCAACAGCTTTATATATATATACTCATTTTAGTATGCCTAACATTACTATTCATAATATTATTTCAGTTGGATTTCATCTACCATAAACAGTGTATAGAATATGCAAGAATGATTGAGCCAAAATATTGGAACAAAATTATTGTTAATCACAAATGGACGAACCCAAACTACAGCTTATAAATGTACATGTATTCATGGAACAACTAAGTCCAAACAATTTACTATGATGATTTATAAGTCAGATTTCCAAAAGATTCACTTAAGTAAGCATTCAAATTATGCCTAATGTATTATGCTCTATGCCAATATTATTACTGGATTTTTTGTGATAAATATATTGGCATTGATACAAGTGAGTGGGTAACATTATTACAATAATTCTTTGGAAACCTGAATGTGAATTATCATAGTAATGTCTCTTGGCTTAGCTGTTTCATGAATAAAATTATATTATTAATGTTTGAAAGGTAATATTTTTAATAAATATGTTTTACCAGTTATTAATCTGAGACTAGGGCACTTAACAGAAGAGCAATACAAAGACTTCAGACCACTCAATAATGATAAACTAACAGGAAGATTCTGAAAATGAAGGACATGGGTGAGACAACAAACAGATATTACTGATATCATTAAAATCATTTTAAGGCCTTAGTGGAGTAGGGCTGGACATATGTCTAGAAGAAATGATAATAGATGTATGATTGAAATCTTAAACTAAATTCCAAAAGATTGTAAAAGATCTAGAAAGAGACCACATGTGAGAGGGATGGATGAAATAAAGAAGTATGCTGGTGTAACATGGAGATGAAAGGCTAGAGATCAAATAAGATGGAGTGAACTTGGCAAAAACTTCATCCTGCAGTGGATCAATAATGGTTGAAAATGATGATAATGAAATTAAATATGCAAAACTTTATATATATAGTTTTTTGTGTTAAGCCATGTATTACTTTGTTTATTAAATTCCTTCTGTTTTGATTAAATAATATTCATCATTGCCAAGGTTAAGGTCTTAATAAACAACTGTTTGATCTTCAGTAATAATGAGATAAAAATAAAAAAAAATGTTAATCCATCTATTCTAAATAGTCAATTTATCATATATATATATATATATTATAACAGTCAGAGAAGAATTGGAAATTGCAGTCTTACCATATCTGCACTAGAGGGCGCCACCAGTCCATTTGAACCAGGAAAATTTATAGAGTAGGCAGATATGCACTGTTAAGATCCAATTTTTTTATATTTATTTTTATTCTGACCATCAACCCAAGTCACTAGCTCAGTGAGACATGGATATTTATAAAATATGAATTCTTATCCAAAAATATTTTCAATATATAAAAAAAAAATAAAAGAAACCACTGCCAGTAATTAGCACACAAAATATTTATTAATGCACATATAAATAAAATTGAGGAATAAAATTTCTTTAGATTTTAATATTTTTAAATTTAAATTATTATTTTAAACTATTCACACAGATGGACATTTTAATAAAATTTTACTTTAGAATGTTGAGTATAGATAGGCTACATAGATTACTCAGTCAAAAACATTTCAAAACAAACATAAACGATCAAAATATAAAGTCATTGATGTAATTGCAGAGGGAAATTTACAAGAAACCCAATGGCATTCATAATAAGATGCCACATTGACACCAATAACTAAAAAGACACTCAAAGAAATACATTTTTAGATATTCAACATGAGATATCATATTTACTGAATATCTATGTATTTTAATCAAATATAAAAATTAAAAAACATAATTAAACATTAATGAATCTACACAGCCATTTATACTCAAATTAAATTTAATGCATTTAATTAACACATAACACACAAAAAAGAGAAAAATGGAAATGATTGCTTAAACAGATGCATAAAAAATTACTAATAATTGATTTGAAAAGTCAGATTAAAGTTCATTTTAACAAAATTTAGGTTTAGCTTATCAGATCTTGAAAGTTCTTAATTATTTTTTAAAAATCTTTCAGTTATACCTCTTACAGTAGAAGAGTCCTGATTCCTAGTGTCAATTCCTATGAAGTCTTTATTTGAAGACCGGTCTATGTGAGAGTGGCCTTAGCTGGTTCAATTCTGATATTATTTTATTCGGGTCTGCAACAGTACCATTCATAATTCAACAGTCTTTTCATTTGAAATAAATGAGAGAGGGTGACAAGTGTGTCTTATCACCCTTCTCACAAAATCAAGCTGGAACTGTCCTTAATTTCAATATTTTCCCTTTTATACAATCTTCTGGATTCACTGAACAATCAATCAGTTTCATTAGGGTCCATGAGCATTTGTTTCTGCTTCAGAGTGGGAAACAATTTTAATTTTTATCTATATCTTTCATCTGACTTTTTAATTATATAAGATCCCCAAGGTCTAGTTTGCTTTTCGATAATTAATAACAAAATCATTTCCATTTTGAGATTTCAGGAATTATTTAATACCTATTTCTATTTTTACTTACGTTACTTTTTACTAAAATATTTTATATTTAGATCTTTTATCTTTTTTTTTTATAAAACAGTATGTTCAACTACTTTTTTTAATTTTATTTAAAAAAAAAAAAAAAAACTTTTAAAGTTTTGCATCTGTGGGAATATATATATATATATATATATATATATATATATATATATATATATATATATATATATATATATATATATATATATACGTTTAACAACTCTTAATTTTTTTAGCTTTTAGTTTTTATTTACGAACTTGTTTTTCTTTTAATCTTAAATTAATGTAACAGCATATTATATACCCTTACAATATATATATAAGAATGATTATAAATATAATTTATTCAAACTTCAAACACTTTTAGCAAACTTTATTTGTACATACACCTATGTTTCGACTGACCTGCAGTCTTCTTCAGAGCTATGATATAATGAACAAAATAAAAAAACAACTATATAATAACACCATAAAAATTTTTTTAAATATCATAGCTCTGAAGAAGACTGCAGGTCAGTCGAAACGTAGGTGTATGTACAAATAAAGTTTGCTAAAAGTGTTTGAAGTTTGAATAAATTATATTTATATGATATTACGGCAAACATAAAGAAAAGTGTGATTTTGGTAATATAAGAATGATTGTTTTTTATTTCAAATTCAATCACAATCTTGTTATTAATTAAGATTTAACTTTTCTTTATTAAGATTTTAATTTTGACAATGATGAATGATATGTTTTTTGAGATGTAAGGAATTTAATAAACACAATAATGCATGGATTAACACAAAAATACTTTATTCATATCATGTAACAGTGAAAATATTGAATATAACATATGCACATATATATATTAAGTGTAATAGTTTTCAAGGCTAAATGGGTTTGCTAGTGATCATTAAAAGCCAGTCAACACTTAAACAATCCCAATATCATTAACAATCAACAATTTAAAACTGTTGTCAAGGTAACCTCCTTTATTGTTAAAAGTATGTTGCCTTGACAACAGTTTGAAATTATTGATTGTTAATGATATTGGAATTGTTAACATGTTGACTGGCTTTTCATGATACATAGATAATTTAGATGGAAGTAACAACATGTTTTGAAGCTGTGTATTGACAACATTCATATATCGATAAATGCAAAGAAAAAATAGACCAATATATTCTTGGCAATTATTAATGTATGAGGTTTTTTGTGTGTAGATTGCCAATATTTCAATGAAATCATGTTTATCTTTATGAATGTTAGGGCTGTAAAAAAGAAAGGTTGTCTCAAGTAATAACAAGATTGTGTTTTTACATGCGTTAAAGAATGATGGATTAATAAAATTTTATATATTTCATTTGGTTTTACAATTAGCTGTGAAATATAAATATTTTTTTAAATATAATTTTTACCACCATACTTTTATTAACATTTTATTTTGAAAAAAAAATATTTGAAGAGGACAGTCCATTATGTACTGACAGCTTAGCTCTAAGAGGTTGTTGGCTTAGATTTAAGGGATAGGTCATTGTCTGATAGAGAAGAAATTCTGACTGAATGTTTACTTCCTTCTGATCAAGTTTTCACACAAATTTTCACACAAATATTTTCATATAAATGAAATATGTTTTTTTTATATATATAAAATAGTTTTCATATAAATGAAATATGTTTTTTTTATATATATAAAATAGTTTTGAACATATTTGCACACTAATTCGTTGATTATTATTTAAAACAAAAATAAATACACATATACCCGACTATAATATAATGAAAAAAGTGACAGAATCTATTATGTCATTCATTATCTGTTAGAACCAATATAGTATTAAAATCTTTTCAATATTGCAATTATTATATAATAAAATGTTAGATATTAAAGCAGAACTCAATTGATCTATTCTGAATCTTCCTGTGTTTATTATCATTAAAATAAAACAAAATGAAAAATGTTTCAGTCATATTCTCAAATAGTGTTTTTACTAACTTAGTTGTTGCACTGTATGACACATTGTCCGATTTATAAGCGAGTTTTGAAATAATTAAAGATGTCAAATGAGATTTCTAGAAAACTCACCAGGTGGTATAAAAAAAAGTCAAATTGTTAACCAGTTATCTGTATAACCCTCATCAGCATTTAAAATTAGTGAATGTTTCCTGTTTCCTCAGAAACATACTGTTGTTTTGTAACTTGAGATTGTAGTAATAATTGTAACCTAAGTGATAATGATCATAATATTTATTAAAAAGTAGATTTCAATATAATGCTTTTATTGATGTTAAAGTTGAAAAAAGTAATCTGTAGAGATCAGCATCATATGGATTGTGGCTAAGATTAAAACACTTCTCCTTTGTTTTTTTCACAAAAGAAAATGTCCAATGGACATTCATATTCTTCTGGTTTATTTTTTATGAGAAGTGTTGAAGTATAATAAAATATGATTTCTTCCTTGTTTATAAGTATTTTTATTTATTTTTACAGTCTAAGTGGTTAATTATTATAAAGAAATGCACAAGTAAAAATTCAATTTATTCATTTATGTTTTATTTTTAGAAATATAAGTTAATAACCTCGATTGTAATATAAAGAAACATATGTGTCAGTCTTTATTATGGCATTATATTCCAGAATTGATTTGGTGTTAAAATCTTTTAATATATTGAAATTTTTGTAATATATATATATATTATACTGGGTTCGAATATGAGTCTATCGAAACACCGGCCTCTTAGGCAGAGAAGAACATACTCGGAGAGTATGTATGCCCAAACGATAGCTATAAAATATATATAACTAGCATTATATTTCCAGGACATTACTTCTTCTCGACTGTTGAGTTCAACACCACATTTAAAGCACTTTTTTTTGTTTGTGTATAAACACAGGAACCAGCTATCTATACAAGAATGAATAAATAATTCACTTTGAATAATGGCCACTAACTCAACGCCCAAGCATCCATGACTAGCTCAGCTGTTGGTAATCACTAACAGATTATACATAATTAGTGGTGAAAGAATTGATAAAAAGATTTGTAAAAGAATTAATAAAAAGAATTGACCGATAAATAGAGTTTAAATTTTAAGACAATTTATTAACTAACATTAATTTACTAAATTTAAACATCTTTATAATTTTTTAACTAATATAACATATGCACATTTTAAATTAACACACTATAATATATATCTTATGAAAAGCATAAATAATGTTTGACATTTATAAAATCATATAGCATTCACAAACATGCACATCAATAGTTCATTTTATGCATGATTATAGAGTTCAAATTACTTGTCTCTGGAGGCTTTACGGATTTTAATGCAATGGCTATTATGGTATAAACAAAAATAAGCAAATGTTTTACCTAGGATTTTAAACGTAGATTTAGAACTTTGTTTTCTTCTTGTTTGCTGCTTCTTCCAGCCAGATGGTGTGTTTCCTTGATGAGTTTCCTTATTATTCACAATTATTACTATTGGAGACAATTAGATACTGATGGAGATTTTCTAAGATGTTATGCTGACGTTATTTCACGGGCAGATATGGCTGATCTTATTTGACTAAGGCTGGAGAAAGACGTGTGTTCCCAAAAGCTGCTCAGCACTGCATTTTGTTTCTGGATACAATTAACTCAACTGATTGTTCTCTCTTGACTTAACTGACTCAATTAATTTCTGAACTACTCTCATTATCCGATAAAATTTTACTAATTATACCTGCGAAGTGTTTTTCTTTTCGATATCCTCTGACAGTATCTGTTGTCGAAATTTCATTGATAATCCTTTGACAACGTGTTTTGTAATATTGTTTAATTAGTAATGGCCATGCAGACATGTTGCTTTATATTTTTAATTAATTAATAGCCATTGCCGTGTTTTTTAATGATAATCTTCTTTAACTTTCATTTATTATTTATTTCTTTAATACGGATACATTTATTTTACATTCACATGAACATATATAATTTTATTGTACACATCAAAACTAGTTTTAAGATTACTTTTCTTTAATTTGAATGAAAAGAGATTTGTATTTTTTAAACTTTAAATTATTTATATTTTACGAATACTAATAAGAAAAATTATTTACTTCCCTTTATAAAACTTTAGTTTAACTTTTCTAAACAAACTCCCCCTCCCCCCTATTAATCAATTATTTTCTAACTTTTATTTCAAAAACTAATGATAGAAAACTATCTGACTCTTACTTTTTTCGAAAATAACTGCATTTCATTTAATAACGACACTTTAGATTTTTACAACTTATTTTTTTAGATAAATTAGTATGTGCCAATTTCAATATTGGTACAATATATATATATATAAAGAAAAAATTAATAGAGTAAAATTGGATAGAGTTATTCTAAATCTATCTTTGTTCATTCACATTAAAAATAAAAAATAAAAACAAAATTTTTAATTTTTAATATGAATGCTTACAAAATTTTCTCTGATGATCTGTGTATGACACTGTTATATTTACATGTCAGTTTTTAAGTATTTAAAATAAAAAAATGTATTTTTTTAGAATATTATTCACTTATAAAATTAAACTAAAGGGAAATCAAGTTCAATTTATTGACTTTTAGTATAAAATAAAATTATTTGTAAGATTAGAAGGAATCAGTATTTTCAAAAACTCCACCAGATGGAAGAGTAGAAAGTGACTGAAATCCAAAGAGTAAATACCAACAAGAAACCATAAATAAATTTTCTCAGGGAAAATGTCCATAATATTATTACTATGGAATTAAAAACTTGTCCTATCGACATATGATAGTATTAAATATATGTTAAAATATTTTATTATTGAGTCTACTGTGTTAACATTTCTAGAATTATTAATCTTTCAAAAGTAATGTATATATATTGTACATTTAATTGTCATTGCCACAATAATAAACTTGGCTATGAAAATTATTGAGTACATAACAAAGATACTAATGGATTGAACCTGAAATGCATTTTTTTTTTTTGGAAATTATTAATGTTTTATATATATATAAATACTATGCTATTTGAATTTTATTTTTACTTAAAATCGAACTGTTGATATTTTATTTTCCAAAATAGTTATTTTGCCATTATAGGCATAGATAAATTAATTTCAGAAATCTATGTAGCTATATATATATCATTGTGTGGGTGCATTTTAATTTACTTATATTTCTAAAACATTACCTACATTTAAAAGTTATCTTGGAATGCTATTCATATTTCATACTAAAATAGAATTTCTTTGATTAAAGCATCCAATTTGTTAGTTAATTAATATGAAATTGTTTAAATAATTAATGGTTTAAATTTTAATTTATACATAGATATAATGTGAATATTATTTTCTGTATTAGTAAATAGTTTTGAAGAAAAAGTAAATTAAGATCTCTGTATGTTATCGATATATGTGATATTTTAAATAAAAATGTGGGCATTTATTATATAATATGAAGTATCAGAGCGATGTTTTTCAGTAGTAAATTCTCCATACAGTAGTGCCACCTATGTACAGAGCTTTCAAATTCAAAGAATTTTACTGATGAAAGTCACAAACTAAAAACTAGACTGGGCATTTTAGATGAGTAGACATTAGATAGAGATTTTATGCATCTATCATTCATTAAATACTACAGCTTACACTAGATGACACTACTGCATGAAAAGTTTGCTACTGTTTTAACAGATTGTGTAAGTATAAGAAATGATCATTGGCATGTGAAGATGTTATTTATTGTATTTTAGTTTATTTCAATAAATTTCTTGTTGAATACTTAACAATTTTTATGTATAATTATTTTGCATATTTAACTAATTGTCTCTAGTTGTTTGGTGGGGGATTATAATAACATTTTTTGTGGTTTTGATATCTATTTTGAAGTTAATGGTTTCATTCATGAAGTACTTACCACAAAGTTAAACATTTTATTTACTATTTTTATTAATTACTATAGAAGACAATAATAATAATAATAATAGTAATAATAATAATAATAATAATAATAATAATAATAATAATAATAATAATAATAATAATAATAATAATAATAATAATAATAATAATAATAATAATAATAATAATAATAATAATAATAACAACAACAACAACAACAGCAACAACAATGACAACTGTATTATTTCTAGTAGATCATTGACGTCTCTTGTTCATGACTGAGATTTAGATTTCTTATAATTTGTTAAGAGATCAATACATTTGAAAATATTTAGGGTTTTTTTTCATAGTCTTATTAATATCTGCGATTTTACTAAATATTGTATAATTCTTGACTTTTTCAATGTTTCAAAATGTTAATTGGGGGGAGGGGATGTTGGAATATTTTTTGATCTTAAATCACAACCATTCAATAGTGTCATGAACGCTCTTAAAATGCATAATCATGTGATAATAATGATAATCAAGTAGAGTAATTTTAGATCATGTCTTTTGCTAAAACATAATTAACTTAATTCCTTATATCTTATCTGGTGAAATGTGTGTGTGTTGTCTATGTTTCTATTCTTTTAAAATGTAATGGCAATATAAAAAAAGTATTAAATCCCCCTCCCCCATATTATTATTTATTATCATGACGATGATATGTTCGTTTATCTATTAGTCTATGAAAAAGAGTAATAACACCCTTATAAGAAATGCCTTAAAACTTCTCCATCCTGAATAATTTGAAATGGTGTTAGCTGTTGTCAATACTCCAATCAATCATTATCTATGCCTTTTAATATATCTCTAGCCTGGCATATATATTAACCTCAACGAAAAATAAATAAAACAGATGCCATGAAAGCAAAATAGAAGAGAATTTTCACTATAGATTTTATCATGATATAAAATTAAAGATAACGGGGGAAAAAAGACTTCATCTACCAACGATGCCGAATTTTAGAGCCACCTACAATACTTATGGGTCCACAGAGCTTTCTACTAATCCCTTCAAAAAAAAAAAAACGAATACCTTTTTCATAAAACGAACTCCAAAGTTGTTTTATAATTAGCCAAGTAAATATCGTCTACACTCTCTCTCTCTCACACATACTCATATACGTATATTATCGGTTCAAATCGATGACGTGCTTTATTTCTTCAGTTACAAAATATACTATTACATTAAGTGTAATAATTCAAGGAAATAACATTTGTAAAGAAATGAATCTAAATAATATCGTTAACACCAGGAGTTTTCTGCTAACTAAATGTATTTTTTTTATTTTTTTAAAACGTACATTTTTAACGATTGTTCATTTATTGAGCAATCTTCTTACTTTAAGAAACGATTACCATTGTAATAAATTTCGCAGCTGCGGTGCGTTTTAAACACCGGTCAAAATCATTTTTTCCCCAACGCTCCGCTTTTTAACGAGATAAGTTTTAGAGTTTGCAAAAAAGTACAAAAGACTTAAAATGATACTAGAAGAAAAAAGTAATATTAAGAATAATAATTTTCAAGAAAAAAATTAAAGCATAAATATAATTTTATCGGCACGCAAAATTGAAGATAAAACGGAGCTCAAAAAAAAGAAAGAATAAAACGGGGTATTAACCGAGGTCTTAACAACTTCGGTTTCAAATGTCCGAGAAATGATTGGAAGAGCTCAATAACAATTTTCGATTATTCACTGTACATTAACAATTCTAATGCAAAAAAAAAAAAAAAATAAGTAACTTTTTGATAAGGAAAATTCTATACTCTACATTGATAACCACGTTGATAACGAACTGGCGATAACGGAAAAGTAAAAAGACTGCAAACGGAAAGATAAAATGTTTTTTTAAAAAATACAATGATGAATGGAACAGAAAAAAAGCATGGCGTATTCTTGTTTTTTGAAATAAAAATAGATAAAAGTTTAATTTGTAGGGGATTGATTTATATTATATATGAATAATAAAACATTGAAACTAACTGTGTAATTTTCAATACACGTATATATAAATAGCAGATACTCTCTAACAAGATTACGATATGATTGTCACTTCAAATAGCATATACATATATATTATAAAGATTTTCACGGTTATATGGTGAAAATAAAATCTTATTTGGATCACATCGTGAATTAGTTATTGTTTTTTTAATTTGCCAAAACTTCTATGAAATAATATTCATCCTTGTATTTATATATTGGACTATTTCCATCATCTAATATTAAGTACTGAATGTCTTTAGAAAAAAACAACTTTATATCAGTGTTATGAGATAGTGTGGAGAGTGGTGGGTCGTGTGAAAATATGTGTTCATATATCCTATATATTACATATATAGGCACACGTATATAATAAGCCTGTGTGTTTCAGTTAGTGTATTTAGATATTTCAATTAAATTCAGATATTAGTAGTAGCAAATGCTCAACGTTTCGAGAAGCATTATTCTCCTTTCTTCCTCAGGCGCTGCAGGCCTGCCCAATGACAGTTATAGCACGGGAATCAAACGTGGATCTTTAGATTCTTGAATATTACATTTTAAGATAATGATGTAGCCACTGAGCCATCCTGCCAAAGGCAAGAAGAGAATAATAGCACTTGAAACATGGCGCATATACTAACGTGTATGCTATTAATAACAACGGAATGCAAATTGGAATATTTAAATAAAGTTTTTTTTTTTTTTCCAAAGACATTCAATACTTAATATTAGATAATGGAAATATTCCAGATAATGGAAATATTCCATCATATAAATACAACTACAATATCATCATCACAAATTTTCAGGAAAATACTAACAATCACTGTTTTGTTTTTTTATTCAGGTAAAAATTAGATTATGATTGTTTTGCACGAATTAAATAACATTCATTACTATACACACACACACATATATATATATATATATATATAATTAGATGGGAGGTAGAGTAAGAAAAAAAATTACAATCAACAGTCTTCTTAAAATTGATTTTAAAAGAAGAAAAACACAAAGTAATAGGTTTCCATAATGCTGAAATATGTTGTACTTTTTCACATCTATTTAAACGGTTGAACTTTTCAAATTTTAGTAGTCTTTCTCACAGCTTTTAAATAATATTTTTCCAAAGTAACTGCTATTATTATTATTATTATTATTATTATTATTATTATTATTATTATTATTATTATTATTATTATTATTATTATTATTATTATTATTATTATTATTATTATTATTATTATTATTATTATTATTATTATTATTATTATTATTATTATTATTATTATTATTATTATTATTATTATTATTATTATTATTATTATTATTATTATTATTATTATTATTATTATTATTATTATTATTATTATTATTATTATTATTATTATTATTATTATTATTATTATTATTATTATTATTATTATTATTATTATTATTATTATTATTATTATTATTATTATTATTATTATTATTATTATTATTATTATTATTATTATTATTATTATTATTATTATTATTATCGTCATCATCATTATTAAAGACAGAGACATGGATAATTTCTAAAAAAAATGTGTTACAAAAATTGTGTAATTAACTTTTACATGAAGGGATTTTTTGTGTTCAATAACTCCTACATCAACAAGTCAGTTTGATTGACATACGTAGCTTCTTGAGCTCTCTGAACATGAAATTTCAGACACTTTTATGTTCTAAAAATACTCAGTCTTTATACTTATGGAAAAAAACACTAAGTATTTGCTAGTGGAAAAGGTAGTTTTAGACTCAGACTTTTAAGCTCCCTACAACTACTCACTCCAACTTATACAATGGATACACATGATCACATAACATGAAAAAGATAAATGATCTTCAATCATGTGTGTGGTCATGTATATCACTTGAATAAGATGGAGTGTACAGCTGCAAGGAGCCTGAAAGTCTGCATTCAAATCTCTTCAAATTACATTAAATTCAGTATAGTCAGTATACTTATATTTAAATATTATACAGACTGCTCAGCAGTTAACATTACATATAATACTCCAATACTGGTCTACTAGGTAAACGAAACTGACTTAATGCAACATGCATGAGATATAACTTTTTTTTAAAAAAATAATGGACCATCTTATCTCTTTTACTAAATTTATTTATATAGGCAAATCTGAAGCACTTTGAAAAAAAAAGATCTTAAATTGACCATATTACATCTTTAAAGCTGTAATAACAATATCAAACTCTTCATTTAAAACAGGCAAAACTCTCTGTACATATTGCTACTCATTGCAAGCCAGAGTAATCAATAGATGTAAGAAGGCTTGTGCATAAAATCCCCATCTAGTGACTACTCATCCAATATCCCCAGACTAGTTTCTGGCTTGTGACCTTTGTTAGTGAGGAGACTTGAATATGAGAAAGCATAGGAAATAGTGATCATGTGATGTTTGTTGGCTTAAAACTAATCCTGCCTAATAGGATAGTGGAGGTTATGGTTTTTAAAGAACCAAAGTCAAAAAAATGTATAGGCACTAAACTGAGTTAAGACCTATATGACGATATAAGCTAATAAACTTGGATTGAAAATATTACAGTGTTTTCAATTTAAGACTCATAGTTTTGTAGTTAAGTAGAGATAAAAGGTGGCTGCTGGAAAGTTGCATTAGATCCTAAGATCTAAGTGCAGTGTTCCCAGATCGAAGACTCCTCACTGATGAAGGCCATAAGTCAAAAACTAGTCTGGGGATATTGGGTGAGTAGACCCTAGATTGGGATTTTATGCACAAGCATTCTGGCATCCATTGATTACTCTGGCTTGCACTGAGTGGTAATACATATAGAGAGTTTTTCCTGTTTTAATAACAGTTATAAGCAAGCATAAGAAATGGTGATCATGATTATTGGTTTCAAGTTCTCCATACAGTTGTTCCACCAAGTACAAGTCTTTGTAATCAATGGATGCAGGAAGATTTGTGCATAAAGTTCAAGGCTCCTCACTGATGAAAGCCACATACAATAATCTATTTTGGAGATGTTGTATGAATAGGCACTAGATAGAGATTTTATGCACAATCCTTCCTGCATCTATTGATTATGAAGGACACTTGGTGGCACTACAGTAATGAGAGTTTAATATTCTTACTAATAGCATGTGTAAGTATGAAATGATCATATGATGTTTAGATAGTTCTTTGAAGCTACATATTCATATTTTATTTACTTATTTTTCAATTTACAGCTTGTCGATACAAATCAAATAATGAAACATTGACAAGCTATAAATTGTAATATTCCAGGAATGTCAATTAATAATATAAAGCAATTTAAAATATAGCTTTAATAAAGTAATATGATTGATTTAAAATCTTAATGCTTTCTCCCTAAGTGATTAAGATTAGTTTTTATATATAAATTAAGGTAAAAAGAAAAGACGTGGGTTTTTTCTCTAAAACAATTTATATCTTGTGCTTTGGATTGAGAGTATTTCATTTACTTGATAGACCAGTATTGGAGTATTAATTTCGAAATACTATATATATGCACATAATAAAGCTAATGTTATGTATCGACTATATATACATTTTTGAGGTTCCAAATCATCAAGAGTTATATAATTATTTTTAGAATAAAAAAAAAAAAACGATATCACCTTTGAAAGGAATAAAATCTATCTGAATAAAGTAGTATTAAAAATATTTAAGCTTATTGCGTGGGTATCTACACTTAAAAGTTAATAATTATTTAAACAATTTTTAAAATAGATATCGTTTTGAAATTACGAATAAATTTTAGAATTTTTTTTTTTTTATTATTATAAAATTATCTATCAACTGTAGGATTATTTATAGATTTTATTTACATAAACAGTTATTTTTGCAATATGATTTCCATTACAACAGAAAATTGAACGCAATGTAAGACGAAACGAAAAAGGAAATTACATGAATAAAGAAGTAAAAAGTTCTCAAGACAATTGTACTAGTTGTTTGTTTGATTTAATTAACTGTTGTCAAAATCATAATTATAAATCTGTTTTAGGTGAGTGAGCGTTCTCCATATTAATTATTCTTCAAGTAAAGAAGTATAATGGATTGAAAAATTAGCTCCACCCTTCATCAAAAAATCTATTTTACAAATATTTTAATTATATATTGTAACGATATATAAATATGTCGTTACATTAATTTAAAATAAAAACTTAAAAGTTCGCAAATAAAAGGAAAAAACCAAACGCTAAAATTAAAATGTTTGTTAAACATATATATATTCGCACAGATGCTAAACTTTAAAAATATTTTTTTCATAAACAAAAAAAAAAAAAGTATTTGAACGTATTTTTTTTTTTAATAAAAAAATACAAGATTGAAATATAAAAATATTTTAATAAAAAAATAACGTAAGTTAAAATAAAAACAGGTATTAATTAATTCCTGTAATCTGTAAATGGAAATGATTGTTTATTAATTATCTAAAAGCTGTTTAATTAAAAAGTCAGATGAAAGGTTAGATAAGAGAAGAAAGAGATTTTAGCTTGACCAATGGAAGCACTAAGCCTTGGCTTGGACCCTAACGAAAGTGATAGATTAGTGACGTTTTGTTCATTGAATCCTTGTGGATAATATAAAAAGGGAAATACAGTTTTTTCTGACAGTTCCAGCGTTATGTGTTTGAGAGATGTGGTATGACGCACATACCACACTCTCTATAAAAAAAAAAAATGAAAAGACTGTGATACCTTGAACCAGCTATTGCCATCTCCAGAACATTACCTTCCAACGGAGGCGTCACGGAAATTGAAAGCAGAGGCCTGGACTCTTATACCATAAGCTATATGAAATGAACAATTGTTAAAATCAATCAAGAACTTTCGTCAAGTTTTATAAATTGATAAACAAGCCAACTTAAAAGTTAAAACGGACTCTTATCTGACTTTTGTAAGTTTTTAAATCAAATTAATAATGTTTAATTTTATATGTTTTCCGATTGATAAACATCTTTTCCATTATTTTTTTTTTCTTATTGTAAAGATTATTTAAATGCATGAAATTTAAGTTGTTTATAGACGCTTGCATGGATTCATTTGCGGTTAATTATATTTTGGTTTTCATATTTGATCAAAATATATAGACATTCGATAAATAATGATACCTTACGGGGAGTATCTAAAATGTATTTATTCGGATGTCTTTTAAGTTATTGGTGACAACGCAAGTATCTTATGGTGAATATTATTGGGTTACTTATAAGTTTCCCTCTGCGATTGTCGGTATCAATAATTTTGTATTTTGATCGTTTATGTTTATTTTGAAATGTTTTTGACCGTGGAATCTATGTAATCGATCTATACCCAACATTTTTAAACTCATTTGTGCGAACGTATCTAAATGTTAAACTTAAGTCGGGTGTGAATGGCTATATAGATTTGTAAAGTTATATTAGGGGAGGGTAATCTTAGGTTATTTGTGTCGTTGTTGAATTGGGTCAATGGATTGGATATATTTGTGTAATTAGTAGATGTAGTATGAGTTTCGCTACATGCAGAATCGCTGTATGCACCGCACCAACCCTTTGCCTATGGATGGGATTGTAAGTCGGCAAAAAGGATCGCGGACCCTTCCTATGGAGTTTTTATTTTATTGTTCTTCTTGCTATACAGATGTCATATTCCTGTATTAGACAAGAGTCAATGTTTTCTTAAACTATATTGTTCAGATGTCCATTCCTGACAGTATAGTATCTTTGTGCTGTTGTATTTTCATGCTACATTGAATACATAAATGTATCGGATGGATTGATGCCAGTTTGACTGCGAATTTTAGCCTAGGGTTAAATAGGGATAGAATGTTTTATTTTCAAATGCAGATCTATGTAGTCTATTTATACTTGACAATCTAAATAAAAAAAAATTAAAATCATTGAAATTTATATAAATGTAAAATTAAAGAGTAATAAGAATATAAAAATCTAAAAATGTTAAACCTATTCCTCGAGTTTAGAATGATTTTATATGTGCGTAAATAAATATTTTATGTGTTAATTTCTGGCAGTGGCTTTTATTCTTTTATATTTAAGATATAAAATTAAGTTATATTTTATTATCTCTGCTACTCACTGAGCTAGTGACTTGGGCTAACGACCGGAATCAAAATTAAGAACAAAAAAAATTTTTTTTTTTTTTTACTTACGTATCTGCCTACCTTATAAATTTTTCTAGGTTCAAATGCCTAGATGGCGCCCTGTAGTGCAGTTTACATAAGTCTAGCTTTCTCCGGATCGTTACAATATATATATATCAAATATTCAAACAAATTCAACACAAAAATGTATTCCCAGTTTGGTAAATAATATGCGAATAGTTTATAACACAGAGCTAAAAAATTGTAAACCGTATGTATTGTAGCACCTTAAGATTTGACTTTTAGTTATATAAAATTTATTTTCCTACACAAAAGTAGTTCATAAATAAACTTATTTTGAATTCTGAAATATTGCGTTTTATAAATACACATCAATTCCATAACGCACAACAGGAATATCTATTAACTAATAGCTAACAACTTATGTATACTAAACACTATAACGCCTATTATAATTACGAACACACTGACAAATAACCAAAAAAGTATATATGTAAAGCAATTTTTCAAATATATATATAGTTAATATTATAAAGTGGTAAATCATCGCCTTTCTGATCTTATCTTATAACAAGACTCTCCGATAGAATTGGGTTAAACATAGTCCACTTACAGTTGTAAAAAATATAATGTAAGAATCTAATTCATAACTTGTTATCATATATATCAATTAATTTCTGGTTTGAAGTACTAAAAATGTAAATAATATAATAAAGCGAAATCCACATCCATTTGTTTCCTTAGTATTATTTTAAGCAAAACTTTGATATTAATCTAATTAACGTTATAACGCTATCTCAAAAAAAAAGAAATAAATCAATTGCTTTATTTTTGCTTTATGCACCAAAAAATAATATATTATTTACATTAATAGTTCTTTAAGAATTCATAAAATTAAAAATTCTTCATAATATTGTGATTATAAGTCTGTTCATATTATCATTTAACCACAGCGATCTTATAGTTTCCAAAGACCTTTCATAATCCCATTAGAAACCATAATCTATTCTATTTACTCTGACTAAAGCAATATACTGTAACCATGAGTTATTAATAGACATACGATTGTGCTTTGCTAAGAAATATCTAAATTACATTATACTTACTAATGTCAATAAAAGAGTTGGTACTGGCACAATACATAATCAGCTCACATTCTTATTTCTTTGTAAATTAATATGTTTTTTTTAATCATTTTATAAGGGAGAATACAATGACTTCATTTCTCAATATAATAATATACAACCTAGCAGTTTTTATAAAAGAATGGGAAGATGGCATTTTACTTTTAATTAAAGACTGAACTGTTTTCTTAAACTAAATTAAACGTTAACTTTCTCTAGACAAGCTCAAACTTTATTTAATCTTTTCAAATATGTTTAACTATAAATAATAGCACTAAACATCACATGATCACCATTATTTACGCTTACAAGCTATTTACATAGAGGCTAAACTTTCCATACAGTAGCACCCTCAGTGCAAGCCACAGCAATTAATGGTTGCAGGAAGGGTTATGCATAAAACCCCTATCTAATGCCTACACATCCAATATCCCCAGACTAGTTTCTAGCTTTTGGCACCTCACTGATGAAAGCCACAAGCTAAAACCTAGTCTAGTGATATTGGATGAATAGACACTAAATAGGAATTTTATGCACAAATCTTTCTGCATCCATTGATTACTCTGGCTTGCACTGAGTGATGTGACTGTATGGAAATTGTTATGAGTAAATATCCAAGTCAAAAGAGTTGTAATAAAATTTTAAGAGTTCTCAAAATTTATATTCCAGTATTATTAAGGCATGCTTAGTTTGTATACAGGGTAAAACAGTTATTTTATACTTTGTATGTGAATAAATGTGTTGTTTGAAGTTAGTATATAAATGAATTGGAGTTTTAATCCCTATTTTATGGTACGACCTTGCAATTATTTTTATATTGGTTTTCATATTTTTTTAGTCAGAATATGTATGTTGACATGTATATGGGAGTAAATGTAGGATAAATTTCCATGTATTATTTATTAACCCACACCTTATTTTCATTTATTGATATTATGCCTTTTGGCAGGTATCAATTGTGACAATTATGTTGATGGTTTCTGCTGCATTGAATATATTTAAATCTCTCCTGAGTAGAGATTGTGTTTCAAGATGTGTAACTTAGCTATCAATTTATTTATTACCATCCATATGTCCTTTAACTTTATTAGTCTGTACATTATGTAAGCACATTTAAGGCATAGTCATGCATGAAATTATTCAACTTCAAGTTATTTTCAGGTATATTAAGTTATTGATAGTATGGAATTTTTTATATTCCATCCATATATGCATAAACAGGTAAAACTTACATGAATTATTTTTATCTCCTATTCAATCCTGTTTGCAGTATCATAGGGAGTATTTGTGCACTCACTTTTAAATATAGATAGTCTTGTAATTCAATTATCATCATTTAGTGGCCTGTGTAAAGGGGTATGTTTGTGACTCTGTATGCATATGTGCTGGTTGGTTAGTTTTTCAAATAAAAGAGAGAACTTTATAAATGCAATTTAATTTTTTTTTCCAAAAATTTACAGGGATATTTTAATCTAGGTTATATAAATGCTTATATCAGCAGTAATTAGTACTGTCATGTCCACTGTTTATTATTTTAATTTATTGTATTATTACATTTATGTCATATTGTAAATAAATATTTTTTATTTATTAAACAGAGTTATGTTTTCATTGTCATCATTTATCTAGAAATTCTAATTAATAAAGTTATATTAAACATCATTGAACATAATAATATATCTCTAATGCCATATTAAAATTATTTAATCAATTTACTTTTTTTGTACCTACATTATTTAAAATATTATATATTACATTGTTTTGTCATTTATCACAAGTGTATTTAATGGTGTAGTGAGAAGCATAAAAGTATCCCCTTTGTCTACATTATTTTACCTGGCTGCTACAAGATTATATATAAAGATATTTTAAGAGGATTTAACCACAGGTTCTATGAAAATTATTATTTATAAGATGAAAACAAATATTTTTTTAGAGTATTTGCTATTGCTAGCCAAAAATTATTTGAAGTATAGTGAGATGTGAATACTTACTACTTCACTTTATTATTTATTTTAAAATGAAATATAAGATTATTTTATGTGGCAAATAGGTTCTGCATAAAAAAATGCATTAAAAAAAATCACACAAAAATAGACTTAACTTACCTTGAAAAAGGGGAAGACATTATGTAATTTGTAGAAATCGCATAAAAGCAAAGCAACAAGGAAAAATTACTTTAAAATTAGCAATTAAAAAAAATAAGGAAATAAAGTATGACTAATAAAAAATTTCAAATATTTGAAAAAAAATTGATACAAGACAAATGTTTTTTACATTGTTTATTAACTACATAATTTAATTTTACATTTTTTATACATATTTTAATCATTATTGTTATTTGACAATATAAGGTTCATTTGTGAACTGGTAAGAAATCAGACTCCTCACAAGAGGAAGTACAACTAGTGCCACCTTCAGTCTTCTGCAGTGCTAATGGTTTTCTGTTGACAATGTAATCAGTGATTAAAGTTTGAGATGATATTTTACTAATTGTTTATAAAGCTCACAATATCCAGACATACAACTATTTAACTCTCGGAATTTAAGAGATTGTTCATTGCAGAAAACTCTCAGTTTCAGCATTTTCTGACATTTTTCTTTGTTTCACACATCAATGCAAAATTTATGATTAAATGATTATTCATTATTAGAAAATAATAAATTTGTCTTCATTTGAAAGATATTTTTGTTTACTATAGAAATAAATTTTAAATGTCCACATTTTATTTCTATATTAAAAAATGAGATCACAATCAAAACAAAAAGATTATACATTATTATTAGAAAGATTATTTTCAGTTTACAAAATCAACAAAATCTTTACTTCTGAGTATTTTTAGAAATCTAAAAGAATATTTATTACTGCTATATCTAACAAAATATGTTTTAAAGGTTTAAAATTTTTGAATATTTATTGCAACATTTTATACCCATAAGTATAAATCTATTATTATTATTATTATTTACTCATAAGTATAAGTAGGTTATTTACATTGAAGCTAAGATTCTTAAATAGCTTCAAGCCATATTCACATTAGCTGCTAATATAACATTGTATTTTTGAAAAAAAAAAACAAGTATTTCAATTCAAAATAAATTATTAATAATTTAAATTCTTTGACATCTAAAAAGTATAGTGAAATATGAACTTCTTTATTGCATAAAAGAAAACTCACATAAAAAGATATTAAGACAAAACAGGAATAGCATAACTTCAAAATCGCATTAAAAATCCGCATAAAATGAGACTCAAGTGTATTTGTTATATTAAATAAGAATAAAGCCTGAGATGTAGTTAGATAAGATCATGAGATTTGGATAGAATAAGAACCTGAAATTTGGAAAAAAGAAAAACCTGAGATTTGAATAAAATAAAAACCTGAGATTTTTAATATTTATGTTTGTATTATAATATATTTTGTCCATAAGAGGATGCATTCCCTTGTACAAATCCATACTTATTATGGTCCCTACCTGTTTTTGAATTGGTGATACACCTTTGTTGCGAGCAAGTTCCCATGTGTTTATATATATATATATATATATATATATATATATATATATGTGTGTGTGTGTGTGTGTATGAATCCATGTGTGTTATTAATAAATTCACAACACTGAACAATATCTGTTGCTTGATAATATAATATATTACTATGAACATACTATTTACTATATCAAATAGTTTATAAAAATAAATATAGTTATCCACCATAATTAGATAGCACATTATACAGGCGTAAACCTGCATTTATATTTGTATATACGCGGGATTCGAACTCAGATTTTCACACGACCCACTACTTTTAGTGCCATATCATATTGCTAACCCACCTGATGACATACGTGTTGAAAAGAAAAACAATTACCAATGTACGTATTTCATGCTAAACCAGAAATCATCAGTTGGTCTAGATTACTATCTCCACATATATATATATATAGGCAGTGTTCAGCTTTATATTAATATAGCCAATCTTAATAATGTGTGTGATCAGGTGGGTCAGCAATATGAGATGGCACAGAGAGTGGTGGGTCCTGTGAAATAATTAGATAGATAAAAATTAAGCATATAGTAAATCAATTTGTTAATGTCATATATAGATGTCGCTAGTAATAGAAAATATTTACTTTTAATATTATTTGATATTTACTTTTTTTTTATGCGTAATGCTTTTTTATCAGTAAAAATTAGAAACATATATGTATATACGTGCGTGTGTATTTGTGAATTATTGTTTGTCTATATAAACTTCACAAAACTTTACATAATTTATTGAAACTAATAAATAGTTGCATGTTGTCAATAATGCAGTAGAAATAAAAGCAAAAAAAAAAAAAGTCAATAAATGTTATCTAAAGAAAATATTTTTTCTCTATATTTATGATTTTTTTTTTTTTAATGGAAAATATTCTACTGATAATTTTTCCAATATTTTCGATTTTTCTTTTTATCCCCTCCCCCAATATATACATACATATATACAAACGCACTCACATAATATTTTTCTTTTGCTTTCCCTAGCAGAAATCGATTAAGTTCTTTTAGCTGATTTCAAGTCGGATAGCTCTTTTAAACATCTTTGGATACAAACGTGCAGGAAATTCTAACGATATTGATTACGTTCATCACTCAAATCAGTGTTCGCTCTCATTGTTTCCGAGATAACTACTTCCCTACCATTAATATTATTAGTTTTGTTAGTGTTTCAAAATTTATTTACTGAAGAAGAAAAAGCACATTAATATACTTTTTTTCATTGTTTTTTTTTTCTATGATTTTCTCTTTTAATAGGAAAGACGCTGAAAATAAATACATTATTCAGTCAAGTGTAATTTCTATTTTATTCACTTCGCAAATTTATTTTATCCTGAATAAACAACAAAAGTTCTATATATGTTTACTCAACACACACATGTCACACACACAGATATTAATATTACAAATACTTCAAGCCAAGCTTTCTACAAATATCTCTCACTGTGAATAAAATTAAAATGATACATCAGTTGAATAATCTAATAAAGCTATTATTATTCACGGAAAAAAAATGGATTAATTATTCCAGGTGTTTTTCTTTAATTAAAATATGTAGATATATGAGCACAGACTTTCACATGACCTACCACTCTATATAATAACACTGATACACTTGAACACACATGTTGAAAAGATAAATAGTCACCAATATATGTATTTCATGCTAAACCAGCAATCATTATTTGGTCCAGATTACCATCTCTATACATATATGTTATAAAGGTTGATATATATTAAGATAGCCATATAATAAGCCTGTGTTTCAGTTATTACCATAGTAGAGATGTCTGCCCATCTTTTGTATATGTATTAAAATGGATTATTTCCTGTACATGAGGGGTCAGATTGACTTTAGGTCAATATGAATGTGACAAGAATCTCGGCCTCAGGGTGTCCTTTGAGCATTCCATCATCAGATTTTCAATTGGATGGACAGTTGAATAGTTGGAGTGTAGAGTAGAATGAAGCCTATCCATTAAAGTATGAAGATTGACTATCTTAATATATATCTGAGCACTTATAGAATATAAGTGTAGAGATGGTAATCTGGACCAACTGATGATTGCTGGTTTAGCATGAAATATGCATATTGGTGATTATTTATCTTTTCAACATATATGTGTTCAAGTGTATCAGTGTTATGAGATGGGGTAGAGAGTAGTGGGTCGTGTGAAAGTTTGTGCTCATATAATAAGCCTGTGTAACCCATCTAAAGTTTATATTTGTGATAATTGTATCGCACTAATCTAATGAATGATTGATAGTCATCATTAAAGTATTTACCTGATGTAAACAGTATCAAAGTTGTGAGTGTCAAAAGTCTGACACTTGTGGATTCGATTGTAATAGTTAAATAATTTACTAATAAGGTGTAAAATGAATTTATTTTTTTAACTCCTTATGCCAGATAATAACATCAAAATTATTTAATGCCATTTTACTGGATTGCTGCAGCAATAGCTCCTGTCAGGTAGCTTATATATTGCCACAAAATTATTCTGTTATAGCTGTTTTGTATTTATAATGAAATGAGCAAACAGTTTAAACTTCGTGGCTAATTGTTCTAAAGTGCAAAATATAAAATGTGCTAACACACACAAGCACACAAAGCTGAAGACAAATAAAGAAATGTATATATATATATATTTACTTTATTTTAATATATATATTTAATTAAGTGGCTAAGTGCTTTCAAGGGTCAGAGCCCTCATATTTATAGCCATTTTGTAAATAGATAATAAATTGATTAAGAGCGATGTAACCATTTCCTGGATATTTTGTAGCAAGAGACTTTTCTATTTATGGCATTACTATCTCTAGTGATAAAGTAAGCCTCTTTTATCTTTCTTTTGAGATTGTATATCTCTCTGCAAACCACCACTGGATCTCTAGGTTGGCAATCTTGAGCGGCTGATGTGCGGTGCTGTGCAAAAACTGAACTATAAGAAGTGTCCACCAGTGCTTTATTATAGAAGTATGTGTGTTGGGATAGCCTAGTGGATAAAGAGGTCCTGGTCTCACCATAATATGATGATCTATAATATTTTTCAGGGTAGGCAATATTATAGACCACCTGAGGTGTAAGCAAGGATGGTAAGCTGTCTTTAGTGTTATTGATTAATTTGTTGGAGTTGGGAGGTGTGTGGAAGCATAAATAATATTTATTATTGAATATATTGTAAAAACGTTTATGCATCTTAGGCAGATAAAGGAGTAGAAGTCTTTGCTTATCTGTGTTAGGGTCCTGATTATTCATTTTAGAGCAAAATTGTTTTATTTTCTTGTCAATTAAATTCTGATCAAAATGTTTACAACTATTCTAAAAGATATATATCTTTATCCACTGCTGCTCGATAAATAAGATTATTGCATTAGCCAAAATTTCTTTATCAGTAACATACATGATGTTACTAAATTCTTCAGTTATAACTGTTTGGTGTTTATATTGAAATCAAAATATTTATGACTATTATAAAAGATATAAATATACCTTTATTCACTGCTGCATATCCTACTAGTAAATATTTTTATATCTCCTATTATTTTTGATATGATTTTATTTCACTATCAGTGATTTTTTTTAGTAATCTACTATCAACAAACTGTAAACTGGGCTTATAAGCTACAAAAACAAATCACATGATTAACCTCTGCAGTTCACAAATTTCTAAAACTGTGGTTCAATTTTTTTATCAATCTAGATTTATTAAAACGATTTTATGTTATCCATTGACTGTGGAAATTATATTATATGGATAAAGATGGTAAATTAAGTCATATGTCAATAATAAATATCTATGTTTAATTTGTATTTATATATTGAACTATTTTTATCTGCTAATATGAGTGCTGAATGTTTTTAGAAAAAAATAATTTTATTTTAATGTTCCAAATGCATTCATCTGTTAGTAAGAGCATGCAGATTGCACAATGTTTTTAAGAGGTATTATTCTCCCCTCTTTTTTGGATGTTATTAGCCTGACCAGTGACAGTATTAACATGGAAATCAAACCCAGACCCTTAGCATGGAAATCAAACATGGACCCTTAGATTCTTGAGTATTTAATTTTAAGATAACATACTAACCTATTCAGCCATCCTGCCAAAAATCAAGAGACTAAGGATCCAGGTTCAATTCCAGTGCTAGTTGTGTTACTGGTCAGGACAGCAACGCCTGAGGATGAAAGAAAATTAATACTTCTGGAACCATTGTGCATAGACAAACCTGTTTGATATGCTATTACTATTGGTTGAAGATATTTGGACATTTAAATAACGTTAAATTTTTCTAAAGATATTCAACACTCATATTAGATATTGAAATAGTCCAATATATATATATATATATATATATATATATATATATATATATATATATATATATATATATATATATATACTAATGCATCATCATCACAAACATTCAGGAAACATCTACATTTCATGTTCTAATGAAATAATGACTGACAACTGATTCTATTAGCAAACTTATTGTAGGTCCAATTTCTAAAATAATGTATGTGTTATGCAATGATATAATTTAGCTATTCCTCGCAAAAGTTTTAAGCTGTTAGTATTTATTGATTATGGGCAATGAATAAAATGTGCTAGGGTATTTCATAACTTAAACTCACAACAGAACAATGTGATAACATTAATTTCTGTATTTATTTGGGAAAAACTGCTACATGAATGTTTACAATATTCACAATTATGTACTGAAGGAATGTATTCAGTTATAACTATGTATTCAAATACTTTTAAAGATTTTCTGAAGGCAGAAGAAACCTAGAAGATTATTTATGAAGACACAACACACATTGTCACATTTTGTGTTATAACTTATGTTAATATGCAGCCTTAATTTTTTTATTGAACAGTTAAACTGTTAAAAATTATCCACAATGTTTTTTTTTTCATTATAAAATTAAAAATATTAATCAGTCTTAAAAAAAACATATGGCATTTTTGCTCAGAAATTCATAAGATGATAAGTGCCAGAATCGATCCTGGAACCTCCTAATCGCACATCAGATCATCTATCAACCATGCCAAACCAAGTAGGGTAAAAATGCATAAGGCTTTACAGCTTGGAAGTTTGTAAAACGTTCAAGTGTCAGACCTGTGATCACCAGTATTGATCCTGGGACCTCCTTATTCCAAGTTGGAGGCTCTACCAACTATTCCAAACTATATAGTATAAAAATGTATATATGGTGTCATTGCAATGGAGTTCATAAGAATTTCAAGAGTCAGCCATATGAACACCATTATTGATTCTGGCATCTTCTGATCTCAAGTTGAATGTTCTACCAACTATTCCAAATCATGTAATGTAAAAATGCATATGGGATTATTGCATGGAAGTTCATAAGAAGTTCAAGTGCCAGATCACTGAGTGCCAAATTTGATCATGGGATCCTCTGATCCCAAGTCAGATGCTTTACCAATTCCATCAAACCATGTAAGGTAAAATATGCATAAGTCTCTATTGCTTGGGAGTTCATAAGAAGTTCGATGGTCATATCTGTGAGTGCCACTATTGATCCTGGGATCTCCTGATCTTTGGTTAGATGCTCTACCAATTGTTCCAAACCATGTAGGGTAAAATTCCTATTGATCCATTGCTCAGGAGTTCATAAAAAGTTTGAGTGTCAAAACTGTGAGCACAAGAATACTTTAAAATAAATAAAATTACTGAAAACATTCAAACCAGTTTTTATTACTAATGCTAACTTTATCAAAATGTCCCTTATATGATTTTATTTTTTATTCAAATCTGAAAAATAAAAGTCATGTTTTTCTGATAAAAATAACATGTTTATATTCAGATTTTATTCAAAATTACTTGTATTTTAAAAATGCAAATCAAGATACATATAATAATGAAACAGAAAATTATGACTATCTGAAAAGGAAATGTCACTGTACCCAACTTAGTTCTTACTTTCTGTCATTTAAATATAATGATAAGTAGAATTTTAAACTTTAAATCTTAATTTCATGATAAAAAATTGTTTTAATGTTAGAAATGGAATTAAAAAAAATATTTCATTGCAAAAACACATTTATAGTCAATGGAGAAATGACATAAACTATTGTTTTGATGCTACATTTCAGTTATATATATATATGATTATTCAACATTATATAGTTGATAAAGACTACAAAGTGTATAGTCGAAAGTACTTCTAAAAGAATATAATTTATATAAATTGTACTGTATTTTGATATATATATTGATTTGTGTATTATATATATATATATATATATATATAATACACAAATCAATATATATATCAAAATATATATATATATTCAAGTATTATTTTTAAGAATGGTTTTAGTTTTTAATGTCATAAATCTAAGAAATAATTTTACAATTGGGAAAATGTAATGAGGATGGAAGTTTTATTTTTTCAAATAAAAATTGGAAATCTAATTGAAATGTTTTGGTTATCAAAGTTGTTTAATGAGAATGGAATATTGTGCTTTTTGATTCTTTTAGATTACATTTAGGTAGTGAATATAACAAACATTTATAAAATCTGGTTGGTGGTGATAACAATTTAATAGTAGTTATTTGTTGGACTATTTTCATAATCTAATATTAAATAAAGGAATGGTCTAATGTGTAACTGTTATATTTGATGAAATCAATTCCAATGATGTAATTAAGACATTGTTACTATGTATAATGACCATTGTACATTTAACAAAAATGATAGTTTATTTAAATACTTATAAGAATATGAAATTCAATATAAATAATACGTACAAAATGTCTACTAAAAAAAGTTTGATACTTTGAAATAAATATATCAAAGTAGCATGCTTAGCAAGCTTTTGATTTATCATTAGACATAATCATAGCTCTAAAATAAATAAATATACTAAATATATCAAAACAGTATGCTGGTTATGCTTTTGACTAATTAGTAAACATAATTATAGCTTTAAAACAAGCTTTACTTAGTATATCTGTTGTATGTACTATATTGAATTACATTTTTCTGAGAAAAGTTCAAATCTTTTGGCAAAATATGAAATATTCATGTTATAATGATTTCTTAAAATAAGTACTAAAATAGAGGATCGTGTAAGTCTAATTAATAGAAATAGTATAATAGAAGATGTATAGAAAATAATGTTAAAAAGTAAATATAAACACATTTGTATGTTGCTTAAGTGAACTGATTTCATTTAACTTAATGCAATGAAATATTTTTCCACGAAATTCATTTAACGATTAGAAAAGCGGATCAATATATAGATTGAATTATTACTTAAAAATATATTAACATTAAAAATATATTATACATCGCTGAACACTGATAAATTTAAAAAAATAATGAAATAAATATAATACAGCGCTATTGATTAAATTTAACGAGAAGTAAGTACGATTTCAATTTATATTTTTGTTATATATATTAATTTTATTGCTTTTTTATTCGATTTATTATTTAATAGATAATATTACGTAGGAGTAAAAGTATTATTATTATTATTGTTGTTGTTGTCATCATCATCATAATCATAATCCTCATCATCACCATCATCATCATTATTATTATTATTATTATTATTATTATTATTATTATTATTATTATTATTATTATTATTATTATTATTATTATTATTATTATTATTATTATTATTATTATTATATGAGGATAGAAATAATTCTCTTCATACTGCACCATAGTTATCTGCAATATGTTCCCTAACTGATTAAAGGTCGTATTCCATAAATAATTTGTTGATACAGATATGATGACCTAAATGTAATCAAGTTAGAACTATCATCTAATAATCATTTAATATTCAATCTTACTTTCAAGTCAAATATTAAAAAAAGTATTTACAGTGTAAATTAAAAATATATTTTGGTGTCACTATCTCTTATGAATAATTTGTTTCTGCATATTTACAAACGTATTAAATTAAAAATCACCTAGTGAAGACACATTATTTTATAATTATAATTGTTTGAAATGTTTTTTATGTAAGTTAAAGTTGATTAATGATATTTCTGTAGTGTAATTTTCACTACATAACTCTCACCCAAGATAGGGAATGGTTTTTTTTTTCACATTTAACATCTTATGAAAGAATGTAATCATAAAAATAGGACAAATGTGTGTGAAAAAAATGTCATTTTTAACATCTTATGGAGGGATGTAACTATTAATATATTACCAAATTCATGTGAAAAATATGGATCTTTTTAAAAGTCAGTAGTCATATGTTTATAATTACATCCCTCATAAGATGTTAAAAGTAGATAGAAACCAGTTCCTACCTTGGATGAGAGTGGCATAGTGAAAATTACATTACAGAAATATTCATTATTGCATAATCTCTAATCTAATGAATGATTAATAAAAATTATTAGCACAAAATTGATTAATGTTTGTTCTGTTCTTTTGTTTATTATTTTCTTAAGTAATATTTAACATAATTTTTTTTATGTTTTCATAAAAAAAAAAAATGTTACAATATTGTTCTAATTTTCACTTATAACAATAATTTTATATATATTGAGTAATTCAGCTAAATCTATCAAAATTACTGATTGGTTTATGGTCTGTTTTTGTGAGGGTTTTTTGATAATCATTAATATTCTTAATTAAAAGAGGTTAAGCATTCCATCAATGGATTTTTAATAATACGGATGGCTGAGGAGTTGGAGAGTGGAGAGGATTGAAGTTTATCCATTAAAATTTGTAGATTTACTACCTTAATATAAACCAAACACTGATTATATATGTGAATGATTGATTATCATCCAAACCAATTGAAGAGTGCTGGTTTAGCACAAAATACTTATATTGAAGATCATTTATTTTTTTACATGCATGTGGTCATGTGTATCATGTATATTGGATAGAATGGATGACTGAGGGAATTTTTGAAAGTCTGAGTTCAAATATCCTTTAATTACATCTAGTTTAAGTATATATATATATTACTTGCACTTAAATACTATTTAAAATTTGCATAATATTTTTTGTAGATGTATTTAATAATTTCCACTCCACTATACATTCTTGAATAAAATACATAAATAAACTTATCTTAAAAGACAAATAATCACAAAGATGCATATTGTGCAGAACCAGCACTCATCAGTTGGTTCAGGTTCCAATATCTCATTACTTCTTTATCGTACTTTTATTAAATATCAATAGTAAATTGTTACATCGGAATTTCCAAGTATCAAAGTTATTCCATTCTTACTCTATATAAATATATTGATGATTATCACTAACCATTTATTAAATTAGATATTATTCCTGTATAAACTTTAATCTTTCTTAAAATTTGGTATGTTTTTTAAATTAAACACACAACTATATTTCTCTCTTTCTTATTAATCTCTATCCCACTACACATTCTTGAAACATACAAATAAAGACACCTTAGAAGACAAATGACCTTCAAGATGCATTTCATATTGAACCAGAAACTATCAGTTGGTTTAGATCACAATGTTATATATAAAATCTGTATTTTCTCTATTGTTTGATTGGTGAATGAATGTTTGTCCAATGTCATGTGTCAAATTCTGAAACACTATGTTTATGCAAAAGAAGTATTTCTGCAATTAAATAAAAAAACATTGTAAAAAATCAGTATGAGTAATTTTTACTACAGGGATGTAGTATACCATTTGCAGTAAAGTTTACATCCAGTGCAAAAAAAAAACCCACAAATGCTGATATTTGACATTAAGGCAATCTGTGATTTCTTTGTCTATCGATTCATTAACATAGTACATATAGAGGACATACTTAGCAACGTTATTTTAAAATGTAATAAACTTTTATAAAGCATTGTTTAATTTTTTTAAAAAAAAATTATTTATATTAAATTTTAAAAGAAAAATAGCTAAAGCAACTAATTAAAAAAAATACAACTATTATATTTAATAAAAGAAATATTGCAAAACAGTTATATTTAAAAAAAGTAAATTTTAATCAACTTTAAAAAAAAATTTCAAATTTATTAAACAAATATTTAAATATTTTGTTTAATTTACATTAACTGGTAACAATTGTTAATGCAACCAATTATTACAACAACAACAGGCTTTAAGACCATTGTTTTTGTACTCTGGTTTAACAACAACCTCCACCATTAAAAATAAGCTTCGGAAAACTCATATGCTTTTAACTGCAGAAATATAACATTTAAATTGTGACAAAAATGTGATTATAGTACATAAATTCATGTCTAAAATGTGATATTTAGTGAGAAGAAAAATAGATGCTACAGTAATGTATGTACATTTAGTTTTGTTTAGTGTATTATTGCATTTATGCAAAGAATTAATTAAAAAACACTCAGAAAATAATCAGTACAAAGGCCTTGAACTACAGAGGTGTAGTATTTAAATTGTCAAAAAAATATGATTACAATACATAAAGTCATGTTTGAAATGTGATATATAGTAAGGGGGGAGGTGGTAGCTCCTTCAGTACCCTATTTACATTTAATTTTATTAGCATATAATTGAAGTCAAAACATCAGCCTTTTAGAGCAGCTATATTTTTCTTGTTTAATATTTAATATTAAAATCTTTTGTTTAATTTACATTAAATGTCAAAAAAGAATTTGTTAAAGCAATGAATTAAAAAAAAGAAAACCACTGCCAGGCTTTCAAATTGCTCAAATGCAATCTGATATTTTACATAAAACTTTATCATACATTGCTTAGTAGGAATTATTGTCATTTTCTTAGTTAATTAATACCATATTTTTGTTAATATTCTCCTAGAAATGTCCATATGCTCACATTAGATTTGAGGCATTTCAAATTTCTTTTCTTGTTGCTTTCTTTAAAACTTATGTACCAGTTTTGTATTCAATTGGAGATAAACCCAAAGAAATTATATATTCACAGTGATTATATAATACAACAAGATTAGTACTCAAAACTTGTTTATTAAGCAAATAAAATACTCTCAATCCAAACCACAACTTTTTTTTAGGAAAAAGAAAGAGCAATCTCTGTTCTTTACTAATTTATTACAATTCCTTATTAAAATAATATAAATCTATTTAAAATATCACTTTAAATGTAATATGATTGATATAAAAATATTCACATTTTTTTTTTCATTCTAAATGTTTCAGACAAGACTATAAAAAAGTGAATATACAGGAATATGGCTCTGTTTTTTTCTCTAGTTCTTTGGATTGAGGACATTTCATTTACTTAATAAATGTATTATATATATTTATTGATTTATTTATTTAAAAAAAAATTTGAAGATGTCATTATCATACAAAAAAGATAATGCAAACAAGTCAACTATGTTAGTCATTGGCAGTTTATTTGGTATCAGGCTTGAGAGTGATTGTGGGAGCATTCTAGAGTACTCATTCTTTTGTTTAGACTTCAAAAACTATAATGTATATATTTTCCATAGTTGCTTATACTTTTTTTCCCAAAATATTTATTAAATATTAATTTTTGAACAGAATGTAATATTTAAACTTAGATTTTATTCAAAAATCATTTTCTTTTTAGAAAAAGACAAATTAAAAGAAAATAATAACCTAAAGCAAACATGTCTTAAAAGAAACATATTCCAAATCAGTGTAGCAATTGAATTGTATATCTATGATGAAACACTGATTATATATGTATGGGAGATGATGATCTGGAACAACTAATAAAGGTTGGTTCAGCAAGAAATAAATATATTGGAGATCATTTATCTTTTTCACTTTTGTGGTCATTTGTATGGTTAGTATGAAATGGATTGGATAGCTGAAGGGATAATGAAAATCTGAATTCAATTCTGCTATATATATATATATATATATATATGCAAAACCATAAAACAATACAATATCCAAAATTTTATCAAAATCCTTACACAACAATGGTTTCATCTACTACAAATGGACCTTCTCAAGTGAAAATCAAACTAAAGGAAAACATATATATATATACAAACAAACAAACCTTCCCATAATTCATTTCAAACCCGACCTTCCCATAATTCATTTCAAACCCTACCTTCCCTTAATATTAATATTAATATTAAGGGAAGGTGCGGTTTGAAATGAATTATGGGAAGGTTTGTTTGTTTATATATATATGTTTTCCTTTAGTTTGATTTTCACTTGTGAAGGTCTATTTGTAGTAGATGAAACCATGGTTGTGTAAGGATTTTGGTAAAATTTTGGATTTAATCTAGTATTGTATTGTTTTATGGTTTTGCATTTTTATTTTTGCTAGAATAGTGTTAGACAGTTTGGGTGATATACATATATAATTTTTTAATAAATATAAGTGAATTTTTAAATTTCAAAACATAAGTTTATTGTTTTATGATATCAGAAGAATAATTGAGAATTTAGAAACAAAGTGAGAAAGCATTTTATTTTATTTTAAAATTTTTTTTGGCAATCATGGGGGCCATAGTTCATATTGTTATGATTATATATTACACCTTGTGATGCTTTCTTTTATATTTGAAAAATTGAAATAGTATTTTAAAAAAGATTTTTATTTGTACACTTACATTTCTAAAAAAGATAATTTACTGAGGCTATAACCTCGATAATATGCGTATAAAATGCGATAGTAGGGACCTCTACAGGTGTTTTAACCACAAGCTTACGCTATGGAAGAAAAGAGGGGAACCCTTCTTTACTTCAACCTACTTTTTATTTAAATAGGCGAAGCTTGTGGTTAAAACACCTGTAGAGGTCACTACTATCGCATTTTATACGCATATTATCGAGGTTATAGCCTCAGTAAATATTACTACGTAATCAATGTGCGTTTAATAAATTTATAAAAAAGATAATTGAAAAGTTATGGAAATATAATGAAGAATAAAAATCAATTTGTTAAAAGAAAAAGTAGTTGATGTAATTCAAATAGCTACTAGAAAATGTCAAAAATTTAAGACATTTAAAAAGTTAACTCAATTATATACATTTATTTTCTGCATTCCAAAATTTGGATTGTATCTATGTTGTGTCAAGACTTATATTTTAAAATATTAATCATTTAGCAATTGTGATTTGTAATCAATTTTCCGTCTAAGAGTAGACTGTCTCTAACCCAAAAATTCAAGAGTTGACCACCCTAAATTGACTAATGTGTAACAATATATATAGAAAGAGATGTCATAATATAGCATTTATTCTTATATTTACATATAAAATAGTTTAGTTGTAAAAAATATTGTAGAATATAACTTAAAAATAATAACAAAACTCAGTAATAATAATTAGTCATTTATTTCTTCAGATATAAGGCTTAATTATTTTTTATTAAATTATCCAAATAAATATTATCTAGTCCATTATGTAATTTTAATTGTATTGCATTTACTAAAATAACCTCACATTCACAATTGGTGCTTCAAGATTGAAAAGTTGCACAAATATAAAAACATATCCAAAAAATGTTTATATTCTTGGACTTTTATAAGTTCTTAAGACATATGTAATTAAATCATTAAATGATTGATTACGTTACCTTTACATTTTTCATTTATTAAAAATTTCAAATTACCATATTGTTCTAAAATTGCATCTAAGCTTATACGGTTTTAATCATTATTATTAATTAAATATTCATAGTTTATAAAGAAATGTTTTAGACTACCTTTTCCATCCTTTATGTTTAAACTAGTTTTCGCTGCAAAAACGATCCAATACATTCCAGTCTGGAAATCTAAAATCCGAGCGCTGACAAAGCATTCCAATAAATTTAATTATTGGTGAAGGATTTATGTAGTCATTGGAGTCTAAAATTGTTTGAACATCCACAATTCAACACGATATGTAGGTATTGCACTTCTAGTTTAATAATTTTTGAATTTGCAAACTAGTTGCTTCCATTAAGGATAAATTAGACCTATGCAACTTTAGTTTAATGCTAATAATTCTCCAAATATAATTTGCAGAACCACACTTGCTGCACAATATTGTAGATCTTTGAGAATTTTTTATCAATATTTATTTATTATGTCCTAGAATTCTTCAACTTGTTCAGTGCAGTAACTTATTAAAACGTCTCACGTTTTTACCAGAGCCCTTAATATTTAAATACCCATTTTATTTCATTGAGATCTCTGTAAATTATAACATCAATATTTGAAAGTGATGGCCATTTTTTTAAGTTTTTAAATTTTTGTTGATGGTCTACTAGATATTGGATATATCATCCTTAAAACTGTATCAGTACCTTTGCTGCATGGAACCTGTTTCCATGCATCATCTATTCCCAAGATTATTCTTGAGTCACGAATAAATGGGAATTATCATCTCATAGATAACGAGCCACACCATTTGTCATTATTGAGATAACATAACTATTTTTTAATATATGATTTTTTTCTAGAATACAGGCCTTTCCATACCTGCACTCCAATGTGTAATATATAAGGGGTTTGAACTCAGACTTTCACATGACCCTCAACTATCCACACTATCTCATATTGCTGATACACTTGATCACACACATGTCGAAAAGATAATTAATCATCAATATATGTATTTTATGCTAAACCAGCATTCATCAGTTGGTCCAGATTATCATCTCCATACATATATACAATCATTGTTCAGCTTATATTAAGATAACCACTCTTCATACTTTAATGGTCAATCCACTCCATCCCACAACTCTTCAGCTGCCCATTTTATTAAAACATCTGAGTTCAACCCCCCTATATATAACTATTATTTTGTAAATTAAAGAGTCTAGAAATTTTTTTTATCCCTATTACAATAAAATCACTATTATATGCAATAAGCTTAATCGATAAATTCGGTCTGATAGCTGGATTCAAATTTTGAACTGTATTATATATATATATAATTATTTTTATTTTCTACCAAAATATTTGTACGTTCATCAACTATCAAATCAATGAAATAATGATGTTTGAATTTTGTCGATAAACTTTTTATGGGAGATTGACTTTATACATTTTAAAAATTATAAGAAATTATTCTACCTACACTATGAAATATTTAGGAATATCCTTATATTTTTCTGCATTATTAGGTATAGAGTGCACAGAAAGCATTGACAAATTGATGGTAATTTCTAGCATAATGTTGTATATTAAAATTTTAATCATATTTTCAGGCTCATTTTCTTGTGTTCAGCGTTTTCTACTCCCAGATTTTGATTTTGTGTTTTTTTCCCCATATGTCAAAGCATCGGCTGGGAAGCAAACCCGCGACAACTATCTGCAAGCAACTGTTTTCTTGTAAGGCGGCTGTACTGACCTCTCGGCTACCAACACCAGACTTATTTGTGGGTTTTCAATTAAAATTCTCAAAATTCCATCATTGACTTTATTTCTGAGGGCAATAACAGATTCAGTATGATTGTTTATTACATAAATGTTGCATTAAATAATCTATTTTCTATTCAGTCTATTTTCCACATGATATTTGACTCACAGCAAATTTTACAAAAGATGTCAGGTGCATTAATTCAATAACTAAAAACAATTCTCAAGTTTAATTCAGTAGTTATAATTTTTAATAGCAAAGTTATTTCAGTTTCAACTGATCAGGAGACATTCATATTAGAATATCTTTTTTCTTAATTTTTGATTGACTCAGTAAAAAATTGGTCTAATATAAAATATTATATGTTGGATATTTTTTTATTAAATTACGAAATAAAACAAAAGTTTCATTGCTTTCAAGCTGCAGTACCAGTTGTGTCAAATGTGATGTCATGACAATGGGCAGTGGAACAAAGGCAGTGCTCAACCAGTACTGCTATATATAGGTCAAAAGGTAATAGTATTGGAATTATTTTAGGGGGAACACAATACTATTAAACTGAAGTTCCCTTAACAATATCCCTGCCCCTATTCCATTTATTAATCATTTTTATCAAATTTATTCACCTAGATTCAACTTTATCTTTAAATATAACAACAAAGAGATGAGTATTTTGGTATTGGAATGTTTGAATGCACAGATACTGCCAATCAAGGCATAGGTTTTCAAAATCAATCCACAATTGTGTACTAGACAACCTAGAAGGAACATTGTTTGATATATATATATATATATATATATATATATATCATTAAAAATAGTATATATATATATATATATATATATATCATTAAAAACCAGTCTACACTTAAGACAGTCCCAATATCAATAACAATCAACAATTGCAATCTGTTGTCAAGGGAACCTCCTTATAACAATAAAGGTGGAATTCCACCTTTATTAATTGTTTAATATACTTACATAAGCACAATATGTGTGTATGTGTTCAATATAAAACACATTTTCTATTTTTAAAAGAAAATAGTATTTATAATATCCTGCAAAAGCATGCTTTCCAAATAGCCATGTATGTACCTACATGATTTTCTATTGAATTCATCAGACAAAATTATTTTTCTGTGATGCCTAATATAAATAAAACTAATGGTAATAGTTATAAAAGTTTTTAATTGGTTTTAATCATACTTGGAAATTTATTGCAATTACTTGCCAGTTATATATTTTATTTCACAATTTTGGCAACCCAATATGATGCTTTTTAGCATTATTTTATTTGACTATCACTTGATTCACCACATATATTTTTCATTACTCTAAATTTATTCTCAATATAAAGACTTCACATCTTCATCATCATTCTATACTATGAAACGTTATTGGCAATCTTTGAATGACATTAATTAGAACTAATAATGTATATAACATCAACTACTAACACGAAACATCTTCAATATCAGCATACTTCCTTGTTTTGCCTATCTGTCTTGTATTGTTTTATTTATTTTTTTAATCTTTTGTGATTCATTTTAAAATTTCAATTACCCATCTATTATCATCTCTTCTAGCAATATATTATTCCCAACTTCATTTCAGTATTTGTAATTGTTTTAATGATATAATAGCAATTTGTTCTGACACACACACACACATATATATATATATAAATGTAAACATTAAAAGCATAAAGCTAAACTAGTCAATAAATAATAAAAATTACCCAATTTCACAGATGAACTACATTAGCCAATAAAATGAACTCTTAAACACCAGCAATAGTTTCCTGCTACAAGAAATCTAAAGAACTACAAAATAACAACTCAACCGGATTAGCCAAGAAAAATAACTCTAAAACACTATGGATGATTTCTTTGCTACAATCAGACTACTCAAATGTAAAGAACTACAAAGTAGCAACATTATTTTGTAATTCTTTACACTTGAGAAGTCTTCTTGTAGTAGAGAGACCATTGGTAGTGTTTTACAGTCTATTTTCTTGACTAATCTCCTTGAGTTGTGAATTTAGGCTAATTTTGATTATAAAAATCTCCATACATAAGTGAGTAACCTAAAACCTCTAATTGCTTCTTGGTTAAATGTCCAAGTTTCAGATCCATAAGTAGTACCTGATAAAACCCATACATTAATAATCTTAATTTATAAATATATCGTCATATTTTTATTTTATATTGAGCCATTTCTATCCCAAGTATACTTCAATATATATGCATTTTTCCAGTTATATACAGATAATGCTTACTTCAAAATATTAATATAAATATTAGCATGAAAACATAATTGAAAAAATAACCTTATATATAAATGTGATTTAAATCAGGAGAAAGAAATATTAATATAGAAGAAAAATAAACAAAGTTTTGCAATATAGACGAAGAGCAAAATGTATAAACAATAAAATTCAAATAAAACTTAGATCTATAAGCAGATAAATAAAATGATTGATAGAACATAACAAATGAAAAGTTGAATAAGCAGATAAGAATTTTTCTAATTGTGTTTTTGCCATTTTATTTCATTTTTAAAAATAATAAAGATAATAACATTTGATTCAAGTTAAGCTTCGAATATGAGGAGAAAAAAAATACTGCTATGAAAGTAATTGATTTACGACCGTAAATAAATTAAACGGCCGTTAATAATATTAAAGTCACAAGAGTAAAATCTGACTTTATGAGAGAGTGAAAATAAAAGAGTTATTATGTAAATAAAATAATTTTGTTGGAATGCTGAAAAGAATGCGATTTAAAATATCATCAATTTTTTCTCACACACGTCATTTAATGATCTGGCATTTATTAAAATAAAAGTGAGAAAATAATCAATGGAATATATTTTATTTATTATACAATTGTATATTAAGCGATCTATTGAGAGTTAGGTTTTATAACTACTAAGAGTCATTTGGCAAAGAGTTAGGTTTTATAACTACTAAGAGTCATTTAGCAATTGCAAAATTGTTTATGTAACAAAACAATTGCAATATTAATTGTATATATATGACTATGATATGCTGCTTTTGATTTCAGATAAGAGAATAAGGACCCGTCAAGCATTGGTGATCGAGAAGTCAGCGACAGCTGCGTTACAAGCAGTTGTCCCGGGTTAGCGGGTTCGCTTCCCGGCTGATGCTATGACACATGAGAAAGATAAAAAGAATAAGGACCCTTAAGTGCGATTTCTGATTATATCTAAAATGTTTTTTATTATGTACATTTCCTTCCCTTAAGTCATTTTGCAATGATATTAACTGACAAAGAACAAAAAAAAAACAAAAAAAAAACATCTCTATGACTGTTTTGGTTAGGTTTAGTAACGTCATGTTTTTAAAATTAAAAACGAATTATATTTCAAAACAGAATTGAATTGTATTACATCTGAAGTGTTTAAAAGCAGCGTATTTCTTCCCAATATATATCAACAAAAACTGATCTATCGTCAGCAAAATATATATTTTAATAATTATAATATCTCTGAAAGCTAATAAAATAAAATTAAAATATTTAATTATAAGATAAATCTATAAGATTACAAATGAATATAATTGTTATTACCAGCAATTATTATAACATTTAACAGTGTTAAATTGTTTGATATATACAATAACCAACAACTTGCAGTTTCAGTTTGGGTGGATACATATCACCCCCCTTTCCCCAAATCACAGAACATTTGAATAAGAATTCAAATTTTTAACGTTAATCTATAATACAAACTGTGAAAGTAGTCTAATATATGTATATATGTATGTAATAATTGTTATATATGTTCAAATTAGCATGAAAATTAAGTATTAATAATCATATGCATATTACGTAAGTTTTTGTTGATCTAATCGGGTTTTAAAATGTTATTTCAAATAGCTAGAGCTCTTAAATTAATAATAAACTTTATATAGGTAAAGTCAAATAAACTGTAAATATAAAAAAATATGAAATGAATATAATATTGATAGATACTTATCAGACAGTGTTAATATATATATATTCAAAAATCAAAGCAGAATTATAGGAATATTATTAAAAAACAAAATCCTGGTTTAGTCATTAGAAGAATTCTGTTATTTAATGTCTTTATAAAAGTTTTATTCTACAAACAGGTGAGTCCTTTTTAGGCTGCTAACACTTTTCTGATATCTTATTCATTCTTGACAATGGTAATGTATCCCAAAGTATTGTTATACATTCACCAATGTTGAAACTATATGCAAACTAGTTTTTTTAATTGATTAACTATTTTAAAACTCCATAGCATTTATATAGTGAATAAGGTCTCAATGAAATACTGGCAACTTACTGCTGCAAATAAATTTTTTTGTATGAGGAAGGGGTTATATTTATAGACTTTAAACAACAGAATGTTCTTGGAATTCTTGTACAACTTTTTTTATTGATCAATTTCTCAATGTCAAGGACTTAAATATAATATTTCTCAAGCATTTATTTAATCTCTACTTTTAATATTGTTATGTTCATCATTAAATTTTTTACATGACTTGGTGTTATTGAAATTGTTTGATAGTTTAATGTCCATTTGATGGTGAAAACATTTAACTGATATGTCTCTTGATATATTAATTCAAACTAAATTCACCAGAAAAAAGTAATGTCAGTGTGTGCTCAAATTAAGAAGCATGAGACTCAAAAATAGTCATTATGCTTGCATAAATTTATCTTGAAATTAAAAAAATGTATTTTTACAAATATTCTAAATTTAAATAAAATATTTGTTTTTTAGTAAGTATATGATGTTCATATTCTAATCTTATTTGAAACATGTTTTTAGTTTAGAAGAATACAAATTAATCCTCATCTGACAGGTTTTTTTATTTTCACTTAATGTTTGCTATTAACTTTTATTTTAACATTAGACCATTATTATATAAATAAAATATTCATCAAATGAATTATAAAAAAATTACATTTGACATTTGCAATTATTTTAAAAATTAGATTTTGATCAAGACAAAGTACAACTTCATATTTCAACTGTGAGGAAGAACAGAATGAATTTTAAAAATGAACTAAATCTTCTTTGTTTAATATTTGTATTTAAAATGTGAATGAATAATTATCAACATATAAAAAATCGATCGACTTATGCTTTAAAATTTATTCATTTTTTTTTTTATGGTATTGCTATATTTTCTAACAGACTGTTAGTGATGACATATTCTAAACAGATCATATTTGCTGCCACCATAAATTCCATCATAACATTCCTCATTTTTAGACTTAAAAATAAAACATTTCTGTAGAAAATAAATATATAATAATATATATTCTTGGTTATTGTGCAAAAATAATTATAAACTTTCCAAAAAAATCAATTTTTTTTTCATTTGTAATATTTTCTTAAAATAATATCACAATGTTTGAGACCTCCAAGAATACAATGGATACCCATCATTGAGGAGTGTTACAAGCTTTGAAATTCCCCCATTTTCAAATATCCTGCTATTTTTAGAATTTTTTTTGAAATTAAAATATTAAAAAAAAAATATGAAAATTTTAATGCTGAAAAAAAACTTAGCAAAATCTCCCAATAGAGGACGCTACACAAAAACTGAATTTCTAGATTTTCAGATGTCAGACCTATGCCTGAATGAGCAGTAGGGTTAAAAAAAGTATAAATGTAAAACGTAGGGTATTTATTAGTAAAATATAAACACATATACAAATAATGTAGCTATTATTGATTGCCACTTTTTTATAATTACAATTCAAATTTAAAAATTTTTAAAAATAATTTTATTCCTTTATTATATTTTGCTGATAGAGAGGTAGTTCAGATAAATTTTATTGTTTAAAAATACATTTTATCCCTACTGTTTAAAAAATAAAAACTATTTTTTGCAGTTTATTAACATGTTTTTTTTTTTTTTTCAAATTTGATATATAACTTTTAAGTTTACTTTTTTTTTCATATGTCATAATCGGCTGGGAGGCGAACCTGCAACAACCATCTGCAATCAACTGCTTGTTTGCAAGGCTGCTGCACTGACTTCTCGGTTAAGATTGCTTGACTTTTCATTTTTAAACTTGCAAATTTATAAAAAAAAATTCTAAACATGTAAGGAACAATAAAGATTTATTTAAGAACCATGAATATTTATCATATTGACAACTAGAAGCCTGTTCTAACAGTGCATGCTTAGAAAATTAAACATTAAAATCATTGCTAAAATAGACAAATCTAACGACTATTGATATATAATTGTGTAAAAGTTTGATAAAAATGTATGCTAGTTTTCATTTATATTAAAATAAGAAAACAAACATTTTGGATGAACATATGGCTTTAAAAATATAATCATGTGTGAATAAAAACATCTGTTATATTAAATTTATTTATTAATTTAATCACTGCCTTAATTTAATTACATTTACTAACACATTTTTTTTAGTGTATGGTTGCATATATACATATTGTAACGGTATAAGTATATGCAGTTACACTACTTTCAAATAAAAGTGGAAAAAATATATAATCACCATCATATGAGAATTTAATAATTTTATTTAAATTATTTATATATATATATATATATATATATAATGCACAGATGGCAAACTAATTATATAATTATTTAAAGTTTAAAATCTAAAAACAAAATTGTTTTAATATAAAAGAATAATAAACAAAAGTTATTAATTGGTTATTTTTAATCTTAGAATGGAAAAGATTTTCTATATTGACGTAATAGCAAAGAGGCCATTGGGCATAAAGTCAAATAAGAGATAATTTTTAAAAAAAAATACTAGTGATAAAATTTTAAGTTCCCCTCCAAAAAAAGCTGGCCAATAACAATGGAAATAAACACACAGTCCATAGAGAAAAGTCATCATCACCAATAAAAACAGTGCCAAGCCAGGCAAGATCAATCCTGGAATTTGATGATAAAAATTCAAAAAAATACAAAAAGAAAAGTTTGAAGTTGAGATTTAGATTTGGATTGCTCTTGCTGATGCATGCTATTTAAATATATTTATAAATGTGTTGTGGATCTCCAAAATGTAGGTGTCATGCAATAAATTATGTTTCCCAGATTTGCACCAGCTAAGGTGGTCTCCAGAGTATGATGGTTCCCGGAAACTGGCCAACAATGGACTTGTTTCCACCTAGAACAATATGAAATGGAAAGAACTTTGGATTGTGCCAAGGACTGCAAAGACAGACTTTACCTACAGCATTGCAAAGTAAAAACTTTTGTTTTAAATGAAATATGAACATTAATTATACAATACAAACTTTTCAAGTATTTTAAGTGTCATTTAATTTTTAAAAAAAATCTCCCTCTTATCTGACTAAAATTTTAAATTATTTATATATTTTTTATATATGTGTTTAATATCATTTCCATTCTCATAAATTTCTTTTAAATTAATAATTTTAAAATAAGCATAAATGGCTGCATAGATTCGTAAGATTATGTTAGTTTAAGGTGTGTTAATTTTGGGCTAATTGTTTTATAATTAAATGGTTGCTGGTGGATAGATGTATGGATATTTTATGTCAATGTAATTTGAGCAAGTGCATTGGATACTTGTTTTCTTATACCGCACATACAGAGCATAATATCCAGCTGAACATATGGCCCAAAAGTGTAGCCATCATGTTGTCAATGGTTATAAATATATTTACTACACCACTGATTTTCTTACACTCTGGATGGTACAGTAAGCTGGCAAAGACTACAATCCCTATTTATAGAGCATCTCTTTAAATATATTTCAAATAATTTTGTTTTGCATCACTGATTAGGTAGTAGATCATTCCTGCCTGTTGGTGAAATTTATTAATAATCATGGAGAAGGTGCTAATTCCTTCCCACCATGATTCATTATTTTCTAATGATATCTTGTGATAGATGTAAATTCCTGTCTGCATGACTGTGTTATGCCAATAATCTTATTTTGCATTGGTCACATTGGTATATCAGTAAGCTAGCATTGGTTTAAAATGTGAGAGTTTGGTCTAAGATTAAAATGGATTGGGTTTGTTATATGTGTAATCCATGTAGCATATTCATGCTTAATAACATATTAAAATTGTAAAATCTATTAAATGATTTTTACTGTGCATATAATTCAAATAAAATATATTTATTGGTAATTTTCAGAATTTTTCTTTTTAATGTGCGTGTGCATAATATATAAAATATTTTATTTACTTAAATTTTGTCAGTAAATCATTTTATATGAAGAGTAACCTCTCCCATGCATATCTGCCAACTATATAAATTTTCTAGATTCCAATAGCCTAGTGGTGCCCTGTATGGCGGATTAGGTTAGGAAGGTTCCATCGACTGTTATAATATATGTAATAATATTATAATTCCATGTCTGTATTTCTTCAAATCAATATATGTAATCTTATAATTGAATACACCTGGGTCTCGTTTTATGCGGATTATTTTAATGTGATTTTGAAGTTATGTGATTCATGTTTCATCTTAATATCCTTCATACTTCACTATATTTATTGGATATCAAGAAATTTAAAGGATTAATAACTTATTTTGACTTGAAATAATTTTTTTTCTTTCAAAAGTATAACATTATATTAGCAGCTTATGTTAATTTGGCCATAAGCTGTATTTAGAATCTTAGCTTCTATGTAAATAACCTATTTATACTAATGAGCAAATAATAATAATAGATTTATACATATGCATAAAAATATCGCAATAAATATTCAAAAATTTTAAACTTTTAAAACATATTTTGTTAGATATTAACAGATATAAATATTTTTTTAGATTTTTAAAATAAACAATAATGAAGATTTTATTGATTTTATAAACTGAAAATAATCTTTTGAATGATAATGTCTAATCTTTTTGTTTTGATTGCGATCTCATTTTTTTAATATAGAAACAATACAAGACTGGAAGTGGTGCTAGTTGTACAATATGTCACAAATCTGATTTCTCACTAGTCACAAACGAATGCATATTGTAAAGTAGGGGTAATCATTAAATATGTATGAAAAAATGTAAAATTAAATACTGTAGTTAATAAAAAAAGTAAAAAAAGTTTGTCTTTTATTAATTTTTTTTCATATATTTGAAATTTTTTATTAGTCATACTTTATTTCATTATTTTTTAATGTGGATTTTAAAGTAATTTTTTCTTGTTGCTTTGCTTTTATGCCAATTTCTGAAAATTATGGGAACCTATCCCCCATTTTTCAAGGTAAGTTACATTTATTTTTATGTGATTTCTTTTGTGTGGGTTTTCTGAGGAACCTATCTACCACATAAAATGAGACCCAGGTGTATTTATAAATACAGTAATTATATATATGTAAAGTAAAACTTTTAAAATTTTTATCAACTTAGGAGTGCTTTCCACTCATAATCTTTGTCAACTAACACTTAATCGATAAATTTAAATAATTTATTCCAAAATGATAAATATGAGCAAATATGAAATAAATAAGATATTGATATATAATTATTATAACAGTGATAATATCTTAAATACTTGACAATCAAATCAAAAATATAGGCATATTATTAAAAAAAAAATTCTAGTTTAGCCTTAAGAAAAAACTTTAAGGTCATCTTTAATTGTAAGAACATATAACTTTCATTTTAAAATGTTTCTGAAATCTTTTTAATTTTTAACAATGCTATTGTGCTCCAAATTATTGTTATATCTCAACCAATATTCTTAATATAAGAGCAATAAGCCTAAGCAGTAAAAGACTTCATAAAATTGTACCGAATAACTTGGAAAGGGGGGTGGAAAGAAGTATTGAAAAGAAAAACTAGCAAACTATTATCTAGGATATATGAGTAGAAAATTTGGAAAAAATTTAAAAAAATAATTATTGTTGTAAAATTTTGAAAATATAGATGAGATTTGAGAAAATTTTCAAAAGAATGATGAATAGGGATAAGGAATAAAGATGTTTTTTAATAAGAGAATTCAAACTTTGAAGTAAGAAAGTAGAGAAAAAAGAAGTTATTTTGGAAAGTGTTGTTGAAAAAAGGAGATGGGGAGGTTAAGATCTAGATCATAAAAAATAAAGGGTGAAGAGGGTAAATAGAAGGGAGAAAAGATTGTTGTTTTTGAAGGATCAGTGATTCTGTGGAAGGGATTAGAGGTGAGATTGTCAGATTGATGAGGTAGTTAATTGAGTGTGGTAAAAGATATAAGAAGGTTTGGGAGGGGTTTATGATTGGGGGGGGGGGGGGGTTATGGGTGTTGTTTGGGGGTGATGGGTGGGATTTGGGGGGGGTTGGAGTGGGGGGGGGGGGGGGGTACAGATCGAAAATTATTTATAGTTGACTAGAAAATGATTATAAAAATGATATATGATAAAATATCTGTCACAGATTAATTAATATAAGAATAATGAAACAATAAACTATTATCAATGATAATAAACCTTACAAATATTCACAAAAGGAAAAGAAATATTTCTCCTTATTTTCATAAACTTCCTTTTAAATTTGGCAGAAATAAATGATGTTCCATATTCAGAGATTCATTAATTTTAATATTCACACTTTTTCTATTAATTAAAAACATTCTATTTTAGGATTAATATTGCCTCTTTGGCATTTCCTTCATTATGGTTTCTGTCAAATGAAGAATTCTAATAAACTTTGAAATTGAATGTAAAATCAAGCATCTTTTCAAAGTAAACAAATACAATATTGAAAAATGATTAAAAGTATAACTTTTATATGAAAAGTAAGAGTGAGAAAGATTTAGGATCACAAAAAATAGACGCAATTTCATTTTCACTTTCAACCTAGAAAGTATTATAATTCTTCATGAGCATAGAAACCACAATAAATGAAAAATCACAGAGACAATTGTGATAATTAGAAAAAAAATGTCAGTTCTAGTACAGAAACTTTTTACAAACTCATAAGCAGAAAAGCCATTCAATTATTCCTTGTTTTATTTTTAATACAAAAGTAAGAACTCTTAGTAGTAAATGTTGCCATGAAAATGTGCTCTTGGATCCAAAATAACTAATCAAACAGTTTTTTTTATATTTCTTAAAATTCAAATTAATAAGCGTATGAAGCACTTGATAGAGAAGCTATAAAGATTCAACCAATTATTATACGCTAAGCGCTTTCGAGGTGATTTGCCTCATATTCATACCACTACGAATATGAGGCAAATCACCTTGAAAGTGCTTAGTATATAATAATTTGTTGAATCTTTATAGCTCTCTATCAAGTGCTTCATATGCTTATTAATTTGTATTTCTTAAAAGAACTTATTTCAATGTTAAAAGTGTTTAACACCTGTTGTGAATTGTGGGAAATCATGTCTATATATTTATATGTAGATTATTGTTAGAAATTATGAAATGAAAATTCTATTTTCTAGTAAGAACAATTATGGTTTGTAAGCATGTCTAAAGCAATTTTGTATGTTTACTAGTACTTTTAATATTATATATGTATTATTTTGTTGATGAATATATGTTTTTTGTGACCTCCAATCGTATTCCATTAATGTGACTTTGCATGCAATGTGTACATGCTATAACAACATTGATAGTTGCTGAATTTTTTATATATATATATATATATATATATATATATATATATATATATATATATATATATATATATATATATATATATATAATTGAAATAATAAATTTAATGGTTTACAAACTATTGCAAACAATCCTTAAATTCGCAGAAGTACTTTAATGGCAGTTGAGGCAGGTTTAAGAAATTAATCGAAAGTACTTCTGCGGATTTAAGGATTGTTTGTAATAGTTTGTAAACGGTTAAATTTATTATTTCAATTATAATTACAATTTTGTTTTAAATTAAAGGACATTTATATATATATATCATGGAAGAAAACAAATCTTCAGGCATATGCCATTAGATTAATGTATAAATTACATGCACACACATAAATTTACACATTAATCTGTTATTGCATGTATAAAGTTAATTTCTTTCCATAAGATTACTTACAAACATCACAAGTAATTAAAAATGAAAAATGTTCTCTTCCCTGTGATATATATAAAATAAATTTGTATGAATAAATTGTCAATTTAAATATTAAGTCATGGTTAGTTAATTTGGTGTGTGAATAAATGATTGATGAATTAGAGACTGTTCTTACATATATAAAGGGAGTAACAGATAATGTATTGGTCATACATTAATAAGAGAAACAAGTTACGAAATTTATAACTTATTTTGTTTATCATAAATGTATCCTTGAAGGTTTATACAATGATATAGATTGCAGATGCTTGTACTATATGGTGAAACTGAACTGAATTCAAATCCATATAGATATCTAGTTTGTTTGACTGGATTTGAAGATATTTATGTATCTGAAAAAGTCATGCTTTCAAACTGATAGAAAGGTGTTTCATAAATGCTGATTGTAGAGTTGGTATTTAGATCTAGTTTCTAGTCTTCCTACCCTTTACTGATGTGAGCCAACTATCTTAAAACTATGGTTTAAAGGTTGGAGATAATGAAAGAGATATTGAATTCTATCTCTCTCAGTGTTTATGTAAACAAAGCTTGTTAGTGAGCTATTGGTAAAGCTCCATAGTGATCATAAAATTCAAGCTAAGAGCAAGTTACAAAATATATAACTTGTTTTGTTTATCATATATATATAGGCATAATTATAACTGCTAAACTATAAACATCACTATGATTCTAGCAGCAATCTTTCAAAAGCATGCTAAATGCATTATAAAAATTTTAAACTTCACTTCTTATCTTTTCATAATACTCGAATATAATGAATTTATAAGACTTAACATTATTTGGTGAAACGAGAAGTAAGCATTTAGAATTAATTATAATATCTGAATTAATTACAATTTATTAATAAAAATATTTTGGCCCTTTTTAAACCAATCTATTAGTATTGAATGAGTAACCTTTTTCCAGAAAGTCAAATTATTTGTATACTTAGAATGAAAAGCAAATTTATCATAGTATGTCACTGCATTTTGAAAGTGAAAAGTTTAACAAATATCCAACATTTCAAACCTAAAATTGTGTTTCAGGTATTTTAGATCTACCATAGAGTAAAATGTTATATTTATTAGTAATCATATATTCAATATTGGTTTTTAAACTACAATGGTTTTAAAAATGGGTTACAAAACCTTTCTATCTTAACATTTGACCATATTAGAAGAGTCTATGTTTATATCTGTGGTTCATTTGAAGTTTGCATTGAATTTTAAAATTTGTTAGGCTTGCAATTTTTATAAGATCCAAGAAATCAAGCATAAATGGTTATTTTATGTTTGATTTGTGATCTAATAATAAAGCATACTGATAGTAACAGTATTTGAAGAGGATATTATTTTTGATATTTTATATATTTTTGAAACACTGTATTTATTACTTACAATTATATTTGTTGTTGTTGTCATTATTATTATTATTATTATTATTATTATTATTATTATTATTATTATTATTATTATTATTATTATTATTGTAGTAGTAGTAGTAGTAGTAGTAGTAGTAGTAGTAGTAGTAGTAGTAGTAGTAGTAGTAGTAGTAGTAGTAGTAGTAGTAGTAGTAGTAGTAGTAGTAGTAGTAGTAGTAGTAGTAGTAGTAGTAGTAGTAGTAGTAGTAGTAGTAGTAGTAGTAGTAGTAGTAGTAGTAGTAGTAGTAGTAGTAGTAGTAGTAGTATTAAATTCACTACTTCCTTTATTTTCTATAATATATTATATAAATGCAATTCATTCACCTTCCTTTAAACACTTTTTATCAAAAATTTTAAAAAAATGAAAAACGATTTTTTGTTAATGTTTTAAGGAGTGGCTATGAAGAAGACTGCAAGACAGTCCAAATATAAACTTTTTTTCTTAAAAATATTCAAAGAAAGATGAATAAATTGCACTCATATTATTATTATATATGCACACATACATAAATATATGCTTATATTTTCATCAGTTTATTATTATTTTTGCAAAGGGAAAGTAACTATCTTCTACTGAGTTACACAGAGGCAAAAACCAATAAAACGATAGAATAATACCATTCTATCTTTGGGCTCTATTGTTATATAAGCTTATTATTATTATTTTATATTTACAGTGAACATTTTTTTATTTAAAAAAAAATAATATACTTTTAAAATAAATCTTTTAATATATATTTTACTGCAGGATATATTCAGCTAAATAGTGCACAAAATATTTATATATATATATATAAACAAGGTAAAACTCTCCAAACAGTATGCCACCCTGTGCCAACCAGAGTAATCAATGGATGCCAGAAGTCTTGGGCATACAATCCCTATCTAGTGCCTACTCATTCAGTATCCCCAGACTACTTTCTGGCTTGTTGCCTTTGTCAATGAGGAGCCTTATATCTGAGAGCACTGCACCTAGATCTTAGGGTCTAATGCAATCCCCCAGAAGTCACCTTTTAACTCTACTGAACTACAAAACTATGAGAATGAAATTGAAAACACAATATTTTCAATCTAAGTTAAGTCACTTAGTATAAGAGATAGTGATCATGTGATGTATATTATATATAAATGCTGAGTTAGTAAATTTTCCATATATATATATTATAACGTTTTCCATTTTGCTAGGCCTCTACACGCTAATATAAATTACGCGTAAGTTGATCAAGCTATGTTAAAAAAGAAGAAAATTGTATTTCTATCCTAAAAACACAGCTATATTTCCTGATCAACTCGGCCTAGTAATTGTTGAGAATTATGCTATCGATGAGATCAGCTTTTAATTTATTTGATAGGTGCCAGAGTTCTGCAAGAACCCCCTGAACTGTCACATAGCATCTGGCAAACAAAAAAGAAAAATATGTTTTTAAACTAATCGGTATTGCATCATACCGTAACGAGAATTATTTTCTCCTTTTTGATTATTATTCCTGGGCTTGTTTAAACATATTGGCAAGGTAAATTCAATTTTAAATCTTATAAAACTAATAATAAATTTAATACTAAAAAAATAATAACTATTATTAATAACGCACAATGAAAAGGTTGATAAAAGTAAAATCTCTTTTATTCTAACAAACTAAAAATATTTATAAGTTAAATTACGAATTAACTAAACTGGAAAGTACACACACACTAATCCAGATAATGAATTGATTAACTAAAACAGTTAGATTAAGCAATTAAAGCAATTTAATAATGTCCCAAGATCTTGTATAAAATTCTTTATTAGAAAGTCTCTTGAATATGAAAAGAAAAGTCTATATCAGGATGGTAGTCTAAGCTTAGATAAATAATTGTTTGCAAACTTTTAAGTCACTATCAGGAAAATTTATTCTTAACTTACCGGTAAGTTCATGTAGGTTTATGGGATCCCAAGATCATGAGAATTTCCATTGGTCTCTCCTGCCGGTGTCTTCCATTATTGTTCTGTTCTATAGCTGGAGAAAAGGCACGGTTGTAGTGACCCTTTTATTGCAAAAAGCGGTCTTCACAAGTCCCGTTTCCATGCTTGTGTGACAGCTTGGTACAGCAAGGGGCATACCTGTGTAGAAGTATATTTCTTGCCACAGGTTATGCTCGCGGAAACCTCCAACTTTCAGAGGCATAACTAGAAGTTAAAGAGAAGACCAGATTGAAGTTGTCCTCTCCTTTTTATATCGCAATCCAGTTTATGAAACTTCTGCACACTCTTTTGTCTTTTTATCAGCATATAGGATAATAATCTTGTACACTCTCTCTTAAATTACAAAGTCTTAATTTTTTTTAGCATTATTCTTCCATCTTTAATTAGCTAAAATATTTTTCTTTTAGCTTATACTTTTGGAATTCTTTTAATTTATCTGGATTAGTAATCTGCATGTCATTTATTCTTTCCAATTTTTATTTCCAATTAGATAAAAAAAAATAAGAATGACAATTTTAACTTTCATTGCACGTTTTAACAAAAATTATACTAATCAAAAAAAAAAATCTAAATTTACTTTTTTAGCTTTTACCAAATGCCAATATATTTGCAACGTATATAAATAAATGTTACAATATATATATATATATTCAAGTTTATCATTATTCTCAGTTCAATTTTCCATCATAGTTCGTTCCTATAGCAACCATCCATCAGCCCAGATGTCATAAAAACCTCTGTTACTATGGATTCATTGTTGAATCTCATCTTTCACTTTTTCAATTAAACAATTCAACTTTATGTGTACATTTTAGATATATTTAAATTTAATTTCATTTATATGTATTTTAGGTATATTTCAAATTTCTATTCCATGAAACATATCTTAAATATATGACAAAAGATAGGTGAAAAAGTTAAATGATTCTCAAAACATTCATTTTGTACTGTGCCACATTAGAAGGACCAGATTGTGACTTTTCACATATATCTTCATCATTTGCTTAGTATTATATAGATAACAAATTGATATAGTTTGATTAAAAAGTGTCAAACTTTCAGTTCTCAGAACTTTGACACAAATCACTTTATGAACATATATTAATGATTATTTGAAACCATTTATTACACAAGATATTATAGTTAGGCCAAATTTTACTTTAATTCTGACTTAATAAATAGTAGGTGTGTAATGTAATAGAGATATCAACATCTGAATTTCCTTACCTATGTCAATGGTTTTGATGTAAGTAATGTCAACCCTAATCTCATATTTAAAATTAAAGAAATAAACACTTCAGTAAAAGACAGCATTATAAAAAAGGCAGTAAAAAGAAGACACTTTCTATCATTTGCTATGATTTTATATAGATCACAATTGCTAGAAAGACTACATGTTATTCAAAATTTGAAATTATGACTATTTTTTTATCAATCTTTCTTATTATTTTAATTAAAAAATTGGAAATATAAAAAGTACAATTAAAGTATTGTTTCTTTTCTAATATTAAAATTTATAACATTTGCATGGAGTAATTTTTAAAATGAATTTAATTATAAATATGTGACTTTTTCCCCATTAAATAGTGAAGCTATAATTATACTATAATGTGAAGTAGGTGTGCTTATCACTTTCGAGATTTAATGTTCGAATCTCATAATCATAGCTTTGTAAATGAAGACTGTTGTGATTCATTGTACACATATGCAAATGAGTTTGAATTTTTAATTAATTAGTTCATCGTTTGGAGAGAGCAAAGCATACCTCTCTTCCATTAATGGCACTGAGATCATTTGCTATGTAAAAAGCTTTTTTAACTTTTCTTATGGCATAACTCTTCTCTGTACAAATTATTTGGGCAGAACTAAGCAACTATAGGTCATGTATTCGAACCCAGTTCTGCCCAAATAATTTGTACAGAGAAGAGTGATGCCAAAAGAAAAGTTAAAGAAGCTTTTTACATAGCAAATGATCTCAGTACCATTAATGGAAGAGAGGCATGCTTTGTTCTCTCCAAACAATGGACTAACTAATTAAAAATTCAAACTCATTTGCATATGTGTACAATAAATCACAACAGTCTTCATTTGTAAAGCTATGAGTATGAGATTCGAACATTAAATCTCGAAAGCACTAAGCAGACATATTGCACATTATAGTATAATTATAGCCCCACTATTTAATGCGAAAAAAGTCACATATTTATAATTACAATTTTTACTAGTGAAGAAAAAAAACAATTTATTACAAAAAAGAATTTAAGTAAATTCTTTACTGGAAAAAAAACAGTTTGTAGCATCTTATGTAATCTCCACATTAACAGATCTTTCTGAAATGCGGTTATGCAGGTTGTTTCTTTAACTTAAATTTTATGGTTGTGTACCATTTATCTGTGTTTTGGCATTCATTTGACATCAGGTTGCCTTGACAACAGTTTGAAAATTGTTGATTTTTATTGATATTGGGATTGTCTATGTATTGAATGGTTTTTAATGATTTCTTATAACCCCATTTAGCCTTGAGCATTATTACACTTATTATTCAAGTAATACTTTATGTGCAATTTAAAATATATAATTGCAGCTTGTAATGTTATGATTTACTATTTATTAGTCTGCATTCAGAATAGGTTTTATTTACCTATTTAAAGAGGTTTATTTAAACTTCTTTGTATCAATAATTTCAATCTCTAAGATCAAGTTACAATAATTAGTGTCTATATAAATATATTAGACCATTAATGTAGGTGGAATTCCATCATTATTATTAAAAGGAGGATGCCTTGACAACAGTTTGAAAATTGTTGATTGTTATTGATATTGTGATTGTCTAAGTGTTGATTGGTTTTTAACGATTGTATATAAATTGATATATTAGTATATAAAAATCTGAAGTCAACATAACGCAAGCAACTAATAATGAGGCTAATTGGCAGATTCTTTGTTCTCATGTCAAGAGTGTTTGCAAAAACTCTTCAGACAAACTTTTCTGTATTTTATTTTAAATTGTATTAAATATAATATTTTACCAGCTCAAATATAGATGAAATAATGTAGAAGTAATGAAAACCCCAGTGAGCTATATGTAAACCAACCATAAGTAAATAGAAAATGTAGAATAAGCCCACCTACACTTTAGCTTTGCTGATAAATAAGCATACCATTAATTAGCATATGTACATGCAAAGATTGATTTTTATATACTAATGCAATTTCAAGACAACTATAAGCTACTCTGAAATCATAGTAGCTAATAAGAAGAAAGGCTGAACTGTATATCTAGCAACCTCCTCTTAATATTAATTAAGAGTAAATTAAATAATGTGCAAGTAATGAAAGCCCCAATGGAGAAATTGATAATAGCTGGATAATTAAAACATTAACCTGGATTCCAAGAGATTGTAAAAGATCTAGAAAGAGACCACACATGAGATGGATGGTGGGTGAAATAAGAATGTGTGCAGGAGTGATGTGGAAAACAAATGTTAGAGATTAGAGAAGATGGATTGAACTTGGAGAGAGCATTCTGTAGTGGATTGATAATGGTTGACAATGATGATGATGAAATGTAAAATGTAGAATGAGCCCCTTACACTATAACTTTGATGTATATAAGCATACCATTCACTGACATCCACATAGAGTGTGAGTTATATATATTAACATAATTTCAATACAACTATAAGTTATTCAGAATGACTTTAACTAATAAAAAGAAAAGACAGACTGGAGATTAATTTACTATTAGGAAGTTGCTAAATATAAGGTTCACTCTTTCTCTCTGATTAGTAACAGTGATTTCAAAATAGTTTACAGTTGTCATTCTAGTCTAAGGTATTAATATAGACAAGATAGTTGACATTTTGTCTATAACAGATTGAGAATTTAAAATTCAAAAAAGTTTACATAAACCTTCTTAAACAGGTAAATATAACTTGTTTTGAAAGAAGACTAACAGCCATTTTGATACTTTCCAATCCCATTAACCTTAATTATTATTTAAGTAATAAATGTGATTTTTCATATATCTGTAGGTTCAGCAAATGTAAATTACAAGATGATAGCTTACATGTATTATCACCAGACATCTTCAAACTGTTGTTAAGGCATGTTGATTATGAATTAACATTTCTTGTCATATTTGCATAAAGTTTATGTAAATATCTTAGCATCAATTCAGTTTCAATCCATTATCTAATAATGGTAATATTTATAGTACATTTAAAATGAAGACAATAATAATATATATAAGTGTTTTAACATGCTGAAGAAGAAGCTGTTAGTAGTAACTAAAACAGTAATGTTGCATTTTGTATGTATTCATAGTATTATCATAATAATGAGTTGATGAAATATCATTGATTTAAGTTTAAGTATCTGCGCTGTTGTGTACTTATATATAATTAATCAATTACTAATAATCACATTAGATTTAATATAAACTAATATAACTATAATTTATAAGTTCAATTTTTTTGTGTTCAGAATAGAAAATGACATCAAAATAAAATCTACAATATAACCATGGACTCTAAGGCCAATTATTCTAATTTAACAAAGATTTTATCATATTTTTCTTTGTCATAACATACTCAATATTAAAAAGTTAATGTTTCACCTTGCCTACAAGTAAATTCATCAAAAGTACTCTGTCCTATAGTCAGGTCCAGAGAATAGTCATATCACCAATTCATCCATTTTCCCACTCTATTCTCTTCATTGCCCAGCTCTTCAATTCCACATAACTCTCCCCATCTCTTATATCATCCAACAATGTCAATATTTTCCATCAACTTTTTTTGCTTCCTCTTGTCATTTCCCTCTAAAACAACTTTTTTAAAACTATAGGCTCTTCTTAATCTTTATAAGATATTAATAGACACAACTATCCAAAGGAGTGTCAAAAATGTGTTAGCAGGGGGAGAGGATAATAATTTCATTTCTATTATATATTACAGCTTTATTTGCAAGGTCTGCTCTCAAAACTTTGACATTATTCACTTCAAATAAAAACATCAATGATTATGACCAACTATTTATAAGGCTAGACATTATTCTACTTTTGCTAACCTATATATAAACATAAAATCCAGGGACTGGTTAAGATGTTTGTCCTATTTTAATTAAAAGCAAACAAATGGAGTATTTAATATAAATTCATTTCTCTTTTCACATCTAGTATTTCTTAGATAAATTTAAAACTTCTATCTACAACTGAAAGAGTAAATAGTTCAGAACAAAAATGCATCTTGATCATCATTCATCTTTTCAATTATCTTTATTGAAATGTTTTGGCAATATATGTTAGAGTCAAATTTATATATATATATATATATATGTGTGTGTGTTTGTGTGTGTGCGTGTGTGTGTGTACAATTATTAATGATTTTAACCTTTCATTTCCTATTATTTCCCAGAAGTTTTCTGATGATGTTATATTAGATGTGATAATATGTTGGATTACTTCCATCATCTGTATGTTGAAAATATAGAAAAATTTAAAACTTTATTTAAACTTTTCAAATAAAAACAACTTGTTAGTATGTAACACACAAATGGACAACACAGGTTAGCAATTACACAATGTTTTGAGTAGTACTACATTCCACAATCTTCTTCTGATATTTCTAGCTTGACTAGTGAGAATATTAGCATAGGAATCAAACTTACACCTTTAGATTTTTGAATACATAATACTTGGAAGCCTCTAATTAATCTTGCACTTAAATAAAGTATTAAACAATATTGAAGCAATCGTGAAGATTTGAACCAACTATCAAAGATAAATATATAAAATTTCTACTGATTGTTGCCTTTGACAGAATAGTTCAGTTGATTAGAGAGTTGCATTAAAATTTGAATCTAAAGGTATAAACTTTGATCCCAATGTTAACTCTGTCACTAGTTAAGCCAGCAACATCTGATGGAGAGTAGAGCCTTAAAATATCTAATTGTTCTGTTTATTTGTGTGTTATTACTAACAAATTGTTGATATTTGAAAAGTTTACATAAAGTTTAATATTTTCTCAACATTCAAAATTTAATGATAGATCATAAAAATAGTTCAATATATTATCACATTCAATTTCTAGCTGTGAGGAGCCTTGTTTGAAGTTTGTCCCACCACGTTTAGAGATATTCTAATATTTTTTAAAATCATATTTTTTTCTCATACTCTTATTTAAAAAAAATGTATATATATATATATATATATATAAAGACACCAAGATAATCATAAATGGAGTAAATTCAAACATTTTAAAATCCTAAACATGATGACCTGATTTGCTTTTTGGTTTCTCATGCTTGCAATATTATGTTGACAAAATATTCTGAATGATTAAAATAACTGATTCTTTTGCAAAGTTAATTAAGTTTCACAATTATTTTTGCATAATTGTTGTGCAATAATTTTTAGGCATCAAAAATATACCTTATTACACATTTTCTTCATAGATATATGCTTTATTTTTTAAAATAGAAGGTACTAATTACCACTATAACTTTAACAATGCAACTTATTGAAGCAGATTTTTACAAACTGATTGCTAATAAGTCATTACTGAACATCTGTTAAAATATATAACTATATTGTAAAAAAATATTTTTAAAAAATAATATTTTAACTAATTAATTTTCAAACTGTAATGTTAATACTCATGTTTGGCATTATAGGCATTTACAACAGTGCTTCAATTACTACTTTTTCTACATTGTTTTAAAGCTTATATATGTCTTATTTTATGATGTGCAATCATTTGCAGCTAATCTTTTCTCTGCCACTTTTTATCTTATTAATTTAAAATAAACCTGAAGATGTTAGGATTATACAAATCTTTTTGTGTAATTGACAGTAGCCTATTGTTATAATAAAGCTATGAAGGAGATGGCTTAGAAATGTGAATTTGTGATTGGCTCAGTGCTTTAAATGTTTTGGCCTGGTCTAAATAATTGAATAATATAGATTTATGGGGAAAATATAATTTTTAGTAATTGCTTTTGAAATTAATGATTGTGATGCAATCTTTCTGTAAAAGATTTATTGTTAAACAAAAAAAACCTATAATACTAATAGAAGATTGCCTTTGAACACATTTTATTGTTACACTTAAAAAGATCATTACAACAATTGGGAAGCAGTTTCTATTGGAGAAAAAACATTTTTGTAAAAAACAGCAAGTAAAATATTCTTTAAAATTTTAATAACAATATTTATTAATTTTCTTTCTTTGATGATAACTAATCGGTAAATATACCATTCTTTTAATATCATAAAATTCTAAGATTTAATATTTCATTCTTCTATTTTTTTGAATTGGTAAATTGCATGCAATGACGGTATACCCCATAATTATATGAAGGAACTTTGTTTGGTTATTTACTTTTATATTTTTAAAATTTCAAATGTTAATATTTTTAATTGCAATCACTTGAAAACTTAATTATACAAACTATAGAATATTTTTATGCATATAAGATATAGCAAAAGGTTGAATTGTAAAAAAAAAAAATGTTAAAATTTGGAGGATTGTTTAACAGAATATTCACTAGGTTCTATTAAGAAGGAATAGATGTGAAGTTCTCCCAAAATAGTTAAAACATAAGTTGATAGATTTATCAGATATTGTTTTATTTCAATTCAGATTATAAAAACAAATGCGAATAAAAAAGATTTTTTTTAAAATAAATTCAATGATATTTTTTCCAATATTTGCAAAGTTCAAATATGATTTTTTTTTTAAATTTTATTCCATATAATTATGACCAGTTTATTATGATATACAACACTAGTTTAACAAATGTTGAAATAAAACAAAATTTTCATTTAAATAGTACAATTAAATCTGTCACAATGTCAGAGAGTTAACAAAAATATTCTACAAATTTTATGATTAAATTTCAGCTTTGATATACTCAGGCAGTTTAATATTGTATGATAATTACATTATTGCCAACTAAAATCACACTATTTAAGCATGATTTCAGCTTGCAATATAAGTTCTAATTGGGAATTTGACAACCATATCTGAAATTAATTATAAAATGGAAATCTTTACAATTATTAAAATATACATCTAAAAGCCCCTGAAATTATTTTTATTATATATATAATACTAGAAGAAGTAATATAAAATAACACAATAAATAACAAATTTTAGATTTGACAGTGATACAGTAAACGGATTAGAGCTGCTATTTATATATACACACAGTGGATAAATGGTATGAATAATTAATTAACAACTTTAGAGCAAGCTTACTTATAAATATAAAAACGACCTTCCAGCTATCTAATATAAGACGTGCGAATATATACATACACTAAATTTTAAAAAGTACAATTTATTTACAACTTTTTTTTTATTGTCTTTAGTCATTAAGTTCCAAAATTTACTTAGTACACGCACACACATTACAAAAAAAAAAAAAATCAATGAGAAATCCCAAAGAAAATGAACAAATTTTTCTTCTTTACTTTTGAAATAATTATTAGGACTTACATTAGTTTGTTCGTTGGAAGTGTTAAGAAAAAAGAAAAAAAAATCGATTGCACTAAATTACAAAAAGTAAAATAAGTTATATGTTTCCTAATTGCATGTTCGATTTTCTAAAATCAAACTATTGATAAAAATCATAGAAAGACAAAGTCCTTTATTTCTAAATATCCATTTCTTGAATAACTCTATGTATGATATGTATAAAATGAGGGTTTGTAATTAAACGATAATATTATAGGCAAGAGATACTAGCTTATCAAGGTATGGATAAATTTCGATTATTAATGAGTCCTTTAGCTAACGTTCTTATATATATATATTGCAGATGTGAATTAATTACAACAGCAAAAAATATTTATAAACCTAGAAATGCAAAAATTGATCTATTAGTTGGCTATTTCTCCATTGGAAAGACTGCAAAATCAATAATTAATAGATTAAAAAAATATAATTGGTCAAATTTATGTTCGATGATGTATATTTTTTTAATTAAGCACACACTTTATTTTATATATTAAATAAAACAAGTTTGGATAATTAAAAAAAAAAAAATGTATTTATTATACAAATATATAATTTTAAAAGCCAATAAAACTTTGACCTATTTCTATTAAATGGTAAGACCATCTACGTTAATTATATTTATGCATGCTTTAAATAGTACCATATATGTATATAAAGATGTATTCTGAAAATTAAAGATGGCAGCTAATATGCAGTTGTTTAGAAGACAAATAGCTCTTCAAGTTTGCCTTTATTAATTTTTAATAAAACAACTCGTATTTCAGATTATAAATATATATCCCTAATTTTGGTGTGAATCTTACAAATATTATTGTCTATACTGAATTTAACTTGAGTCATGGAAAAAATGGTATCATTTTAATTTACTTTGTAAATTTCAAAATCGTAAGTTAAGTTTTAATGTACATAAAGTTTGGAAAGTTTATTTTCCTCTAAAGTATATATATATTGTATTGGGTTATTACGGGATTTTAACACAATTTGCTATAATATGCATATATGTCACATACTCATAGGTCTACATAGTTTTATTTTATTTATCGAATGTTACGTAAAGGTAAAACTTGTTAATGATTTTTCTTTATAACCAAATCGCATCTTCTTTAGAAATAAATCAGCAGCGAAGTATATGAAAAATGTGATTATATTTCTTGGCCACCTAAATCTCGGATAAAATTTTATATTCTATTTTTTAGTAGATCTAAAAAAAAAAAAAAAACTTACGACAGCTTTTATTTATTTTATTTTATTTTTTACAGGCGCCGATGTTATAATTAACACACTCTCACAAAATAATTAATTCAATAATATGTTTCTTTTTCTTAGGAAATTCTTCCCTATGCTTACGTAGCTAAATAATTAAATATACAGTATTAGTATTCTTTCATAAAGGAAATTAAATGACGGCGATTGCTGAATTTTAGTTTTAAAATAGTATTTAATAAACAAGTAATAATAAACAAAATGCAAATTATTCATTATTCATTCATACACACCTTACTAAACTTTACTAACATATATATTAGTAAGAATAAATATGAATTAAAAGTTACAAACTACACAATTAATCTTGGGCATTAATAGTTATAATACAGTTCTTGTTAATAATAATCATTAAACATCCTAACCAGTCCATTAGCAATATATATATATATATATCAAAAGTTAAGTGGATATAAAGAGCTCTCATTAATCTTACCGGGAATATTTCTTTTATTATAGGTACGTGTAACATTTATAGACCACGGCTATGGATTTTAAGTTCTTACGCAATATTTTGATTCACGATTTTGGGGTGATATGCTCTTCTATTTGGCTTGTTGGGGATTCTAGTGTATATAGGTGAGGTGGCTCAAATCAAGGCATTATCTCAGCAGCAGAACAGGAACAAGGTATCAACAACTATAGCTGAAGCTTAGCAACGCATTTGATTGGTGGCTGCTCTAAAGGTAAATACAATCATGTAGTAAATCACTCTCTGGGATTTTTCTATGTGATTTGCCATCTGACAAAAAATGCAAGAAGTAACCATAAGAAAAACTACAAATAATAGCCGTTTTAAATAAAAAAAAGTTTTCAGGGACGCCTTTTATACCCAATAACCTATATCCTATACAACTACCTAGTCACACCTTTTCTTTCTTCTTTCTTCAGAAATTGACTTCCCTACCAAGTTAATTTCTTTATTTCAAAATTTATTATCAGTGAAATACATAATTTTCTTATGTGCTAAATATAATACTAAATTTACTCTTTTCAGCTAAATGAAATGAATTCTTTACATAAAAATGTATGTTTAGTACTTACAATTTATTTATACCACATTTTTACATTTTCACTGATTACACTTCTAATTACAGGTGTTGCTGATCGACGTTCCAATAGGTCATCTTTAATCAGCTAGAAAAGAGATATAAGACCTTCACTCCTTCATTAACTATATTGATTACATTTTTTCTTATCATTTTTAAATCTTCGTGTGTTTTTTTTTCTGGATGGTCAAACAACAATTTTTTTATTTATCTAAAAATATGTATATTCTTTTAGCAATTTCCTCTCCCTTGGCAGAATGCTAAATACGCATTCTACCAAATCAACGTTGCGTTATATATATATATATATAAGTATCACTTGATGAATATAGTTTAGAAACATAATTAATTTTGATAAAATAAATGATCCCAATATGTATTTCACACATAACCAATACTCTTCAATTGTTACAAGTTACAACTTCTCAGAAGATTTCATTATCTTTTCATGGTATTTACCAATATCAATCATATTATAATTAGAACCACTTGAACTCGTGACTTTGATGGCATCATCCTCTCCCATCATATACAGGTATCTTAAAAAAGGCTAGAAATAAGTATATCATTTTAGCAACATATATTCTTAAAACTTTAAATTAATGATTAACATGTCTACAAACACATGAAGCTATCCTACTCTATTTAACTTTTATCCTTGTATAAGCCTTAAACACACTCATAACTTTCCATTTCATCACAAATACCCATATGAATAAAATATTTGAAATGTCCCCTAATTATATTATTTCAGTCACACTTTAAATGAAGATTCACCTCGATTTTTTTTTCAGTTCATTGAACTGCAAATTCATGCTCTTTCTTTATTTAAAGAGGAATTGTGGGTAAAACAATATACCTATAGGATGTTTCAAATATTTTTATGTAGATTTCAGCTAGTGTTATGACTTGGTTCTACTTCAATATGAATAAAGATATTTGAAAAAGTATATAATTAGTAACAGTGTATGCCAAAATTAATTAGCTATCTTCAGTAGTCCAGGTCATAACATTTCACGTAGTTAGATTATTCTGGTTCCACATATAACAATATCCCATTGTTACATTTTATTTAAGTAAAATATTTGTGGTGAAATGAAACTTATAATTATATTTAAGATATTAGACATGGAATAAAGATGGAATGGAATTAGATTTATTATTTCATGTGTTTGTGTTTAATAATAATAAATATATTGATCTTTAGTTAAAACTTAAAAAGTATATCTAAGTTAAAAAGAAATAATAATCTCTAGCTTAATAAATAATTAATAATATATTTTAAGATATTTGTCTAGAGAAAAAAAAAACATCATAGTTATGAGGGCTAAACGTTTAACACCTTTAGACTAAATTCTAATAATATGATATTCATATATTCTGAGAAGGAATAGAAAGATATATGAGTTGTTGTGAATTGGAACTATTGAAAAGTGCTTGAATATGAAATGCACATAAGGAGTCATTTATTTTGTATAATTAAATGATTTTATTCATGCAATTAAAGTGTGTGGTAAAATAGCTAAAAAAGAGGAATCGAATTGAATCAGTCATATCTGGGCTAAAATTATATAACAACTTTTAGCCTACAACACGATTAGTAATAAATATTAATCCATTTAATTTAGAAAATATATTGTTAGATCTGCAAGCTTGAAGCTATTCAATACTTCACTGATTAAGTCCACATTTCTTATTACACATTAATACTCACGAAATCTTTCGATTTACAACGAGTCAATGGAAAGATTTTACACGCATATTCTCGGGGTTACAGCCTCAGTAAATATTACTTATGTAATTAATGTGTGTTTAATAAATTTATAATTACAACTTTAAATTACTGTAATAGATTTCTAACTATAAAATCTTTTCATTGACTCGTTGTAAATCGAAAGATTTCGCGAGTATTAATGTGTAATAAGAAATGTGGACTTAATCAGTGAAGTATTGACTAGCTTCACTTTGCAGATCTAACCGCTTCAGCTTCACCTATTTGAATAGAAAGTTGGTTGAAGTAAAGAAGGGTTCCCCTCTTTTCTTCCATAGCGTAAGCTTGTGGTTAAACACCTGTAGAGATCCCTACTATCGCATTTTACACGCATATTCTCGAGGTTACAGCCTCAGTAAATATTACTTGCGTTTAATAAATTTATAATTACAACTTTAAAATATATTGTTGTAAATTCAGGTGGGCACTTTTAGTTTAAATTGTTTCTTATAGGAGTGATAGATCCCAATAGATTGCAAAGATCTAAAAATAGTCTACAAGTGGTATTCATAAATATAAAATAAAATTTGTTGGTGGAATGTTTTAAATAGGGGTCAGATATGAAGTGAACTGAATTATACTGAGAGAGATCCTAATCCTGCAATATATCGCAATGATTGAAAATGGTTAGAATACATGAGTGTGCGTGTAATAGAGATGGTCAATCAAACAAATCACTTATATAGCAAGCAAAAATTCACAAATAAATAAACCATTTTTAATGAATTGAAAACAAACAGATCTACCACTCTCTCACACACACACACATATATATAATATTTTTAAACAAGTTAAATAGATGTAAATTAATCAATGAATGAAAATTCCGTTTTATAAATAAGTTAAAATCTTTAGCCAAAGTGTTTTAAATTACAGTCACTAATCAGATTTATCTTACTAGAGGGAAAGAGAACAATAGTAAGCTTTTTCATGGTACCTCTGTCCAAAAAGTTAGTTGTAATTCAACTGGAAATTGTTCTAAGTATTTTTGAACTTTTATTATCAATCTCGTTCAATACCAACATATAAAAAACATATAATATTTGGATTAAAAACTCTAATCATTGGGTTCTTTTCTTGCAATGTTATACTTGATTAGCAATTATGGCTTAGCTAACATTAATACCATCATTTACAATAATGATTCACTGCAAAATGGCAATTTCCCATTTCAGTTCAGTTTTTTTTCTGATTCACATTTATTTTTCATTATTTCACAGCAACAAAATTTGTTTTTTATCCATCATATCTTGTATATATTCTCTTCAGATCCATTTTAGGATTTCAACCCCAACCATCTTTTCCAGCAATATGCCCAGCCTATCTCTCTTCTAGTCTGCTAATTATGTCAATAATATCTCCTTGTTCTCTTACTCGATTTTTTTATTTTAAATTCCTTTTTGTTACTCGTAATAGCCATTTATCCATTCTTCATTGGGTGATATGAAGTTTCTGCAAAGCTCTTCTATAAAAAAACCTATGTGTCAGACCCATAAATAAGAATTGGCAAAACACTTTAATTAAAAACATTTATTTGCAAATACATAGGCATATTTTCTTCTAATATTAAATTGTTTTTATCTAAAGGACACATTCCAAATTTAATCCTATATTGCATTTTATCCATTATGTTTTAATATCCATTATCTAATCAAAATAATTCTTCTTCCAAAATCATGAAATATTTCTTTGATTTTTTTTTTTTGGTTATTTCTTCTTAGTTCTTCTTTCTTATATTATCACTTAACTCCCGAAACATTTGCGAAGCTGTGAAGTATTATTAGTAAAAAGTATAAATCACTTATTAATTAAAGTTCACGTCTCGATAGATTTCCATTTTAGTTTACAAACTACAGAGTATAAAACTGTTGTAAAAAGTTTTGGAGGTAAGGAACGGCTCTCTAATATATCCTTAATCAATGTTAATTTTTTTAGAGTCATTATATAAGCTAAGCACTGCTGTTGCATTTGGATAAATGTTATTCTGAACATAACAATAATCTGAGAACATATTTTTACAGTTTAAAGCTTTCCCACTATCGAAATACTTACAATATTATATGATTTTATATTACCCAAATCCAAGGTATATTGACAAAAATTATTTATTCATTCTTTACATAATGTCCACAAATATATGAACATGTCATCCTGTTCTAAAACTACTTTTACATTTTGGATTTTATTTGTTTACTTTTAATCCAAATGTTGTTTAGAGGCATTGTAATTATCGTGGCAAAGATTTTGTATAGAACTGATAAAAGATTGTTAGATCTGTAATTTCTTATGTCTTCTTTATCCTTATTTTTTAAATATCAATATTGAGAAATATCTCCAAATTCACCATTTCCTTTACTTTGCTGTAATATCATATATAAATGCAATTTATCCACTGAACTTTGAATACTTTTAAGAAAAAGCTTTTATTGTACATATATGTATATACAATCTTACATTTCGATTGTCCTGCAGTCTTCTTCAATGTAGCTCTGACGAAGACTGTAGGAGAGTCTAAATGTAATATTGTATATGTATATATGTACAATAAATGATTTTTGCTAACAAGTGTTCAAAGTAGAGTAGATAAACTGCAATATCAATATTATTGCTGCATTGTTCCAATTATCTGGTGAATCATTATTATTTAAACATTTGGCATATAGTTTTCCAACATTTTTTAAATATTTTTCCTCTGCTTTGTTTATGATATCAATAATAATTTCTCCTTTTCCAGAAGATTGTCCTTAACTTATAGTTTCAGTTGTATACATCACCAAACCACCTGGGCTTGTGACTAGAATATTTTTCATTATGTCCTGTCCCATGTATAGTTGAGCTTCCTGGGGCTTGTTTTATATAAAAGGCCTCTTCACATTGGTGACATCCACTGCATGCCTAATCCACTTTTCTCTAAGCACTGCCCTACAATGGGGATCTTAGACTTCGTTTTTCATCCAGAAGCACAAGCTTTCTTTTTGATTTCTCCCCCATTATGTTAGTACCACCACTTATTCATATTATTATTTCTTTTGTTTATGACCTAATTTTAATGCTATAATATTAAAATTCGCACTCTGCTCAAATATATATTAATGACGAGTATTTACTAATTTTATTAATTATATGATGTTATTTCAATCTTATTATATAGTCCCACCGTCATAATTTGTCGTTTCTGTATTTGAGAAAATAAAGCATTCTTCTTACCAGCACTAATTAAAAGAAGTTTCATTAAATATTTTGTCATATAATCAAATATAAGTTTGCAAAATGTATGGTGTGAGAATAGTTTTCTTATATATATAATAAATCTCTGAACGCTCCCCGAAATAATGTTAGTCACTGTGTTTCAGAATCGTAAATCAAAGCGTTAATAGCAACATTATGTAATCTTTTTAATAATTGATTGATCTTTTAATACCGAGCCCACCAAAGATATATGTTAATGTATATATAATATTTAGTTAATAAAAGAGCATATGAGAACTCTTTGTGTGAACTCTAATATATAATTATCTACCATTTCATAGACTTTCATTTATACACTTATTAATGTATATATTTAAGTCATAATGTACATAATTAATTCTTTATATTAAACTATTTTATATTGTCTAACTTGTTTGAGTAGTTTGAATTCCTGTGTCTCCATTTCCACATGTATAACTACGTATATGCATATTTTAATTTAGTTAATATTGAGTCTCATTGTCTTCTCGGCTCTGCCATTGGGCTGGATTTAGAATAAATTCTCATATGCCATCATTATATGTTATTCCTTAGGTATTAAACCATTAAGCATCACACGATCATCATCTCTTATACTAACACATTATTGTTTATAAACAAGGCAAAATTCTAGTTGGCACAGGGTGACACTACTGTATGGAGAGTTTTGCCTTGTTTATTCATTAGGTGTTTAATCTGGGTTTGAATCCAGGTTGGTCCCTGACCTAAATCTCAGGCTGGACTTGGTTTGAAATACATTTTGTGAGTTCCAGCTCATGTTAGATAGATCAACATGTTTTGACTGGTACAGTACATCATTGGCTGAAGCAACAATGGAAGAAAAATATTTGTATAGTAACTAAATCTTAAAAAATCTGCTTTTATAACAAGCAAATATATCAGCCTCAGTTGAACCAAATTAAATTTTCATTAAGCATTAGGTTAAAAACAATAATCAAGATCTATTTTATCTATATCATTTACTATTTCTAATTATTTACTTAAAGCAATTACTGCGGGATTCGGATTCAGACTTTCATACCACCCACTATTCTTAGTGCCATCTCATATTGCTGACCCATCTGATCACACACATGTTGAAAAGATAAATAATCACCAATATACATATTTCATGCTAAACCAGCAATCATCAATTGGAATTACCTGATCTTAATTTGCAGAAGCGAATATCACAGCACTTGCTAAGTCATATGATTTTGTTAATTGAATTGCCATTCGTGGATTTTTAGCCAATGATGTTATCAATCTACTATTGAACTAAATTACATATGCCACCAATAACAAGTAATAAAATATAAACATTTATAAGGGACAATAAAATGATTTTTTATTTTTTATGATCGACCAGCAATATTCAGAAAAAAACAGTTTTGTCTAGTCTAGCCTCTAATCCCCAAGAATGGCATGCCTGCCATATAAAAACTTGTTAGCTAACTGACAAACTTTTTAATTGCACCTAGAAAACGTGAAAATAATTATTTGCGCATGTTTTAAAGCACTTTAATTAGATATTTGGTTATTTTTATACTAAATTTTTACCTTCTAAAAAATGTTTTTTATGATACTGTAATTTTAATAACAATAATAATACGCGGAAGAAATTTATTTTTTATCACTTAAAAATAAAATATGCGTCCTTTAGCTATGTACAAATAAGACCTCAGCACCTTTGCCCAAACCCAGCTAAAAATTATTTACAGTTAACTGACAGCATTTATTAATTGAGTAGTAAATGATATATATTTGTTATACATACCGTTTGTAGAATGATTTTATTTATGTTAGAAAAAAATAAAAGATCGCGTAACGAGTTAACAATAATATACAGTACTTAATAAAAAAAGTCATTAATAATAAACCTGACCGTATTCACTGTCCGTATCCTCATCATATTCTGAAAAGTCACTTCCGCTATAACTACTGTTTCCTTCTGTTTCTCCATCACTTCCGTTTTCTTCTGCGTTTTCTGAAAGTTTGTGGTAACCTCGCCTTGTCGCCCGCGTCGTATCTTAAAAAAAAAAAAAAACGTATAAAAATTATATTAACATAATTCAAATAATTTTTGATTTTAACTTTTACTTAAAGAACTACGTAAATTGTCATATATATATATAAGTATTTTATTTCAGAATTTATTTCATTTTGTATTCCAATTAAAATTATAAAATTAATAATTAAATGAAATGCTTCTAATATTATATAATTAATCTAAAAGTGAAAAGAAATAAAATGATAACAACTGTTACTTTAATTTTTTTTCTTTTTAGCTTAGGTTAGATCTTAACACAAATTATTAAAAAAAAAAACTGTTGCTTATGTATTAAATTATATATATTTAATCAAAATCATATTTCAAAATGTTACGTTTTTACTTTTATTATAAAATTTAATTAGATTAAAATTCCTAAGTGTACTTTTTTTTATTATCAAGTTTTGTCAATAGAAATTAGAGATAAGGATGAAATTGCAAATAAAAATCAACTTTGAAAAATTGAATAGTTGAATTGAAAGGGGTACACAAACATAATTCTATATAAATTTCTTTTTGCTATTTGTTGCCAACTATTTTTGAGAAGTTTTATTACATCACAAACCGTGATAATCCTGCATTCTATTTAGCAGAATTTTCTCAGAAAGTAGACAGTGTAGCATTAAAATGAAATGTTTTAATGAATGTACAATTCTATGTAAATACTTAGCAGAAGGGTAATACAATATCTTCAAAAACTCTGCAACCTATTAATAGATTTATATTAGAATTCAAGGCATAAATTAAAAATTAGTACATGATATGGACGAGAAAAGAAAATAGATTTTTGTCACTAAATAAAATATAAAAGCTAAAAGTAACATCCAAATTGGGCATGCTGTTAGAAGAAATGACAATAACCAGTTTGAAAAAAATTGAAATAGATCCAGAAAAAAACAAAATGTAACAGAAATAAATAAAATATTTGTATGTGTGATATGGAGAAAAGAAATTGTGGATAAAAAAAAATAGATCAAACACACATTGTCTGTGTGACTAAAAAAACACAATATGTTTTCATTAAAAGTACCCCAATTATTTGTAGATTTACCTACTTCAATTCACCACACTTAATGTCTTCATCTTTAATACAAATATTGCCGATAGAGATTATTTGGATTTGTAGAAATATAACATCCTAATTTTTACTTAATCATTTAATCTTAGTTCTATTTTTTCAAGCAATAACTTCATTTATCATAGATTAAAGATACTTATTTTTTTTAAAAAACAACAACATAGCATTATGCTTATGCCTAAATTTAGGTTATTATTTTATGTGAGCATAACAGATATATAATCTTAAGGTAATACTATATTTTATAAACATTCAAAGAAATAAAAGCAGCTATGAGTCTATTTTAATTTTCTTTTCTTTTTATATAATAGAAATATGTTTCTCTTTTGAATATGCATTTCTGTTTAAAAATTAATTTATTATAGAATCTTATTATTAATACAATAAAGCCAATTGCTTTAATGGATTTATAACACTTAAGATATCAACGATCTCAATCTGTTGTCAAGGCAACAACTTTTATTGTTAAAAGATTATACCTTGACAACAAGTTAAGATTATCTTGTCATATCTTTATATTTTACTGATATTAGATTTTACTTTGTGGTTCCATATCAGAGCTGAATCTATGCAAATATGGAAATAATAACTCCATTATTCCAAATGATAGATAAGATTTTTATAAATGTCAATTAACCAAAACTGAAAATTGATCATTACTTTTGAAGCCATCCATAATCTGATTCAATAATAGAGTCTGGTTTAGAACATGTGGTACTTGAACAATACTAGTTTTGATATTTCTGGCATTTGAACTGTTCTGAGCAAAAGCACCATTTGATTATATATTATTTTATTATTTTTAAAAATGAATAGTTCTGATGAGGAAATATGCTTGACAGTATAAAGATAATGGTGTTTATGCTAGACTATCTCAGTCAAAAGAATTAATTTCTACCAATCAGTTTCCCTTTCCCACTCCACCCCATTTTAAAAAAGAGTATATGGGCCATTGACAGAAACATACATTAAATGTTAGCCAGTTTTGTCTGAAATAAATTTTTAGATGATGTTAGACATGAAAAAACATAATAGTACAGAAGTAAAAGTCTGCCAATAATAAAAAGGTTTGACAAGTCATAAAATATGAGACAAAGATAAAAATAAATACACTTTTTGGAGTAGTGACAAAGCAAAAAAATATTGTTCAAGGTCTATATGTATATGCAGCTGTGGATATATAAATCTATGAATATTTAGACATATATAGATATCTGTATGTCTGACATATATATGTAATGTGTATTTAAGGGTATTTGTAACATGAATATATATATGGTTGACAAAGACTATGAGGATAGTCGAAAGGGCTTCTAAGTGATGTTTATATTTTTTTGTTCTTTATAAAAGAATTTATTTTCTGTATTTTCTAATATTTATTTATAAGTTTGGGTACACACATATGCATATATTATCAATTTATAGAAGTTCATATACTATGCACACTACTTAATGTTTGTGTGTGTGATTATATAGATCCATGAAGACATTTTATTGTATTTATATGATTTATGACTAAATATATGTTTATATTAAAACAGTATTCTTTATCTATTATATCATTTTACTGACTATGTTCCATAGTAGAACATTTTTCCTAGTTTAAAACCTCCAAGTTGGCATATATTAATTAAAAGAGTTAAATAAAAAGGTATAATAGTACGTATATGTGTATATGTGCATATATTTTATTTTTAAGTGTCATAGCATCGGCTGGGATGCGAACCCCCAACCCGGGCAACTGCCTGCAAGTGCAAGGCAGTCACTCTGACCTCTTGACCACCAATGCAAGACATGTGCATATATTTTATAAGTGCGTATTTCCATGATTAACCAACTAACTTAATAAAATGTATATGGTAAAGTATGCCATGCATCTTATAAATGTGTCTTGCAAATAATGTTAAATAAATTCGATAAATAAGGCAAACATAATTCGAAAGTTTAAGGTAATAAAGTTAAACATTACCTGGTATGTGAATTTTCACACATACTTATATATAAAAGAAGCTTGCAAAGTTATAAATTTCAAACTTCGTTATTCTTTTTTTTAATTTTATTTAGTTCTCAAAGATGATAAATCTCTTACACTAATTAGCTCTCTTTGCCTAAAAATTATAGTTTCTAAGTTGACTCACCTACATAATAAAATGTTTACCAGGTTAAAATCTGTCTTTGTAAAATAATTTTATTTCTTGGAAATTAGCTGACCACACCTGGGTTTTAAAATCTGTAACAACAAGAGTAGACTTAAAAGATATTAAATTTATTTTTGTAACAAAGAGAAAGCTAGATAACTAACACTATTTTTTTCAATTACTTATTTTTTCCAATTACAGAGGTAATGGTTTTGTATAGCACACATATAAAATAAGGATTAAAAATTTGTCTCAACTTGTAAACAAATCATGGTGTTTGCGGAAGGGGGTGTTCTTATAAAAAACCCTTATTGAAATTAAAATAGGTCAGATGAGGGATAATTTTAACCTGTAATGCTGTTGTAAGCTATTCCCACCCTTACAATGAAGAGCCAAGGCTAGAATAGTAATATATTACTGTTTTGCCCTTGCCAAAGGCAAGTCACAGTGATGGGAGAAGTTCGAACCAGCAACCTGACAGGAAAGTAAAGGCAAACAGCCCATCCAAGAATAAAAGTCCCTAAAGCTATGGAAAGAAGACACCTTAGCAGTGAAGATCAGCAAAATATTCTGCAGAGCTCTGTATTACACTCTCATTATTGATTTCTTAAATAATTCTAAGCTAGCTATGTATAAATGTGCACAAACTTATTATTTAAACTTTCTCTATTGAATAAATTCAGTAATTAAGCTAAAGTGAATCTAATTTCCTAAAACAGTGTAAGAATAACTACTTTGTAAAACTTGCATAACTCTTTTAAAGTAAAAGAACTTAATAATATAACTCTTGTAAAATTTAAATTATACTCTAAATATCTTTCTATCTGCGGTTATACCTTCATTATATTTTATTATATTTGTTATGAATTTATGCTATGACTTATTCAGAGGGGAGAGTGATACTTGAGAGAGATGATTAGATGCTCTCTATAGATAATTTATAGTTGTTAAAGCCTTCACAATGCAAAAACCAATCTGAAAACTACTATATGTATATTAAATATCTATTATGTATTAACTGAGTAAAAGTAGGTTTGCTCATACTAATAAAATAAGAACGACATTCTAAAGCAAACGTAAGTTAAATACATAAGCCCTTACTATGCCTTATTTCTCCCTAGAATTTATAGTATAAACTATAAAGATTAATTATAAGCTACACCACTTAATGAACCCCTTTCTTTACCATGTTCGAGTATGCTAACTTAGAACTGGTATACAATGGCCTAGTGGAAAAAAGCTATAGATTTAGTACATTTTAGATTAAATAATGATCGATGATGATTAGCATGGTGAATGTGTTCTTTATAAAGCATATGCACATGCATATGCATCTTGTTATATACATATATTGTTTTAATTAGAATTTGGTTTAAGGCCATTTTATGTTTTTGTTTTGATAGCTTTTCTTAGAACTGGAACATGAAGGTCCAGATTGTTCATGTTTCAAGCTAATCAGTCCTCTAGAATGAAATGCTCTTTTTTAACCAATCATTGAGTTGATAGATACAATGAAGAATCATACATTCAAGATGCCATTTTATTTTGGTTAATATAGTGCCATAATCTCAAAAACTTCACTATAACAGATAGCAGTTCATTCTGCCATTAATATTAATAAATTCAACTTTGATTTGAATGTACAATCTAGTTATGTAATAATAATCTGTATAGGGAGATAATTTAGGCTAACTTTGAGATATGTAGAGTAGTTATAATTATAAATTGTCTCTCTTACAAGCTAACTGTTCGCAAACCTTATAGATCTCTCATAGCATGAATTAGGCATAATTAAAAAAAAGAGTATAAATAGAAAAAAATCAGGTGACCATATTAGTTTTTTTTTATAGTGTTATTTGTTCATTGATATATTTTATTAGTGTCAAAGATTTCTGAAAACTGATTTTAAAAGAAATATATATATATAGTCATCAGCTGATATATATTTCTGAAAACTGATTTTAAAAGAAATATATATATATAGTCATCAGCTGATATGAACAGGCTAGGCTAAAGCTCTAAACATGTTGGGTTTTAGTTCCACAGCATTGAAGAAACAGAAGCTGCTACATGATTGTATAACCACCTGGACTTAAAAAGAAATCCACAACCATCTATCTGTATCTCTCTCTATGAATAACCTAAATCATGATCAAGCCATTGGTGATTTAAGGAAAAAATAAGGACAGGACATCCATGTTGAACGATTTCCATGGCCATAGTGATTCCGAATGAACTCACTTTCATTATGAATCTGAATAAACCCAATGTTATATTTAGAGACATATATTAATCAGTTTTTACATCTTAAAGATAAATCATTTTGTAGTTGCAAAGATTAGACATTTTTTGTTGTTTGTCTATATCATCATCATCATATTATTAACCATTATCAATCCACTCCAAGTTTAATCAATCTTCTTCGATCTCTAGCTTTCTCTTCTCCACATCACCCCTGCACACTTTCTTATTTCATCCATCCATCTCACATGTTGTCTCTTTCTGGGTCTTTTACAATTTCTTGGAATCCAGTTTAAAATTTCAAGTGTCCATCTATATATATATATGTGTGTGTGCATGCTATTATTTCTTTAAATATTTGAGCACTTTTAATTATTTTATTTTCATTATTTCATATCTTATTTACTTAGTTTAAAAATATATACATATGTTGTAGTTAGTGAATAATTTAATTAATTGCATTTTACTCATTTACCAATACATGTTTCTATTGGCTTAAGTACCACTCACCTTGAGTGAGCTAGCCAAGGCTGAGCATTTATCAGCAAGGTATGATTACTCTTCTCATCCCTTCCAGCGTAATTCGTATGCATGCATAGGATTGGCTCATGGACTCAGAGTAGGTTGACATCCATAATATACTGGGCTGAAAATTTAAATAAATAATTAAGTGACATTAAGGCCATCTTTGTCAATAAAATGGTGTTGCGAATTCATAGGACTCGTTCGTAATGAATATACTTAAACCAAAGAAATAATTCATAGAATAGCATTAGACTAAATTAAGCCAAATAGTAATGTGAGAAAAGGGTAAAACCATTACTATATATATTAAACTAAACATGCTAATAACTAATCTCAAGCCCAAATTATGTTCAGTTATTAATGATCAGCTGTATATTTTAAAAGTTGAATATATATATTTACAAAACCATTTCAAATTAAATGTAAGATAAAAACATTTTTTCATGTGATGTCAATATCATAATAATGTAGTTTCTATCATTACCTTCAAGTTACACCAGTAATGTTAGACATAATATAGTTGAGTTTTCTGGCACACGAAATTATTAAGAGTATAATAACTTGAAAACAAACCTTCATAAAGCAAAAGAACAATCAAAACAAGGAGATGGTACAATAATATTGTTAGTGCATGTATCAGAAATTTTTAATTTACTCTAGATAAATACTTTGCTATATAATAAAGATATATATGAGAGATAGTGATCTGCGCCAACTGATGAGTGCTGGTTCAGCATGAAAGGCATCTTGGGGAACATTTGTCTTATATCTTCATTTATATGAATTTGAAAAGAATGGGGAAGTGTGGAAGTGTTAATTATATCTATATCAGAAATTTGTGATCGTTGTTTTACACATATAAAGAAATGAAAATTTACGGAATAAATTTTGAAAATAAAAATATTACTCAATAAATTCATATTACAAATAGAAGTCTTATTATTTAAATAATAATAATAATAATAATAATAATAATAATAATAATAATAATAATAATAATAATATATTTAATACTGTTCAATCACATATTATATATTGTCATATAATTTTCTATTGATTTACATTAAGTAGGTAATTATTTTTAATATGCAATTATGAACTTACTTCTTTTATAAATTTTATGACTCTAACGATTAATAAAAGACTGTTGGTATTGATTTATAAATATACATCATTAAATTAAAAATAACTACCACCCATTGAATTAAGTGATTTCAAAAACATGCAAAAGAGAAAGGTACTAGTATTACTTAAAATAAGTATATGTAAGGATAATATTATTGTAATATTACAGCTTCAAATGACAAAAATATATCAAAAAATTAAAGAAAACAATGTAAGGGGAATTTCCCATAAATGGGTTTAAAAGACAATTTGCAGACATAAATTTTAGCAATCTACATGCTATTTCATATCTTTACTTTAGTTCTCTTGTTATATAAGCTTAGGTTTTGACATTACTTAGAAGTTATGGATTGAATATTGTTTATTGTTTTAATTTACATATAGACTAAATAATCTGAAATCACCCTTAATGTATAAAGAAAATGAAGAACAAGATTTATTTTTAGCAATCTCTGAATATTAGATGAAATATTAGTTTTAACACTGTAATAATAAACAATCAGAACTCGTATTTTTGACTTCACAAAACTCAGATGGAAAGTAATCACTTCAATTTCAATTACAGATACTTAAATAAAATTAGGATTACACCTGGATCTCATTGTTTGCAGATTATTTTAATGCATTTTGAAGTTATGGGATTCATGTTTCTTCTTAATATCTTTTTATGTGGGTTTTCTTTTATGCAATAAAGAAATTCATATTTCAGAATATTTATTAGATGTCAAGAAATTTAAATTATTAATAACTTATTTTGACTTTAAATAATTTTTTTCCCAAAAATGTAAGTTATATTAGCAGCTAATGTGAATATGGCCTGAAGCTGTATTTAGAATCTTAGCTTCTCTGTAAATAACCTACTTATACTAATGAGTGAATAATAATAATAGATTTATACTTATGTATAAAAATATTGCAATAAATATTTAATAATTTTAAACTTTTAAAACACATTTTGTTAGATATAACAAAAATTAATTTTCTTTTAGATTTTTAAAATAAATAACAAAGATTTTATTGATTTTATAAACTGAAAATAATCTTTCTAATGATAATTTATAATCTTTTTGTTTTGATTGTGATCTCATTTTTTTAATATAGAAACAAAATGTAAACATTTAAAATTTATTTCAGTAGTAAACAAAAAAAAGATATTTATTATTTTCTGATAAGTAAAAATGAGATAATCAAAGAAAAATGTCAGAAAATGCTGAAATCTGAGAGAGTTTGCTGCAATCAAACAACCTCTAAAATCCCAACAAGTGCTAAATAGTTATATGTCTGGATATCATAAGCTTTATAAGCAAAAATCATCATCTCAAAGATTAATCACCAATTACATCATCGACAGAAAACCGTTAACACAGCACAAGACTGAAAGTGGTGCTAGTTGTACTTCCTCTTGTGATGAATTTGATTTCTTATCAGTTCACAAACAAATGCATATTGTCAAATAGCTGTAATGATTAAAATATGTATGAAAAAATGTACAATTAAATACTGTAGTTAATAAAAAAAAGTAAAAAAAGTTTGTCTTGTATTTTTTTTTTTCAAATATTTGAAATTTTTTATTAATCATATTTTATTTCCTTATTTTTTTAATGCGAATTTTAAAGTAATTTTTCCTTGTTGCTTTGCTTTTATGCGATTTCTAAAAAATATAGAACATATTGCCCATTTTTCATGGTAAGTTAAATCTATTTTTGTGTGATTTTTTTGATTTGGGTTTTCTGCGGAATCTATCTACTGCATTAAACAAGACCCAGGTGTGTTTAATTATATATATATATATATATATATATATATATATATATATATATATATATATATATAAACATTAAATTAAACATAGTTCTATGCATATGTAAACAAAGAAAATAAATCACTTGGTGGCACTATTATATAGAGAGTATGGTACACTTATTAATTAGTAAATGAGACTTTCATTATATAAATGAAGTTGAAAGCCACAGCCATAATTTTTGATGTGAAATGAAATTAAATCCACAACCAAAATGTGTTGATATGCAGTTGTGCACATCAATAGATCGTTTCTGTGGATTTAACTTTATTTACATAATTGTTTTCCCCTGTTTACTATTTAATTTACATCTATATTAATCTGTTAAAAATATTGCATTTATATATTGAAGAGAATTTACTCTTATTTATACAATACTGTAAATCTAAAAAAATCAAAAAAAATTACTTATATTCATATTTCTACTTTTTTTTCTCATGTGTCATAGCATCGGCCAGGAAGCGAACCCGCTAACCCGGGACAACTACTTGTAAGGCAGCTGTTCTGACCTCTCGACCACTAACGCTTGACATATATTTCTACATTTGTCCTTTATAACATTATTATGGATGTTTTTTAAAAAATATATAGGTTATTCTTATACAGTAAAAACATCATTCTATTTATTAGTAATTATAATATTCTCTCACTTATGTACATATACGTTTAATATTATTTATACATCGATTTGAATTTTAAGGGTTTAAAAAAGCTAGAAATTAATAAAATACACTTTAATTTTCAACATTTAATTTTTTTATTCTCAGAGTATATAAAACATATATACACTCCTCTATATATGTGTGTGTTTATATCTTTCTGACCAGAATATACAATATGTATACATATATCTATGTCAGAAGTGTATATTATATACTCTTTGCATCTATATATGTTTTTCGTATCTTTATTAGAGCTTGGAACCATTATCAATATAAACGATTATTCGCAAACAAATCAGCTTATTTCATTTGCCAGAGAAAAAAAATCCTAGAAATGAATTTTGTATTATTAAATAATCATATTTGTGAAACAGAAATTTGTTTAATATAAACCTCACTGTTTCATAAGTCTGTTTATTTGATATCTTTCTAGTGAATCTTTTAATTCCTTGTGAAAAGTTACAACACAATTATAACAATCAATTGCTTTATGTTACCAGACTTTTTTTTTTTAAGAGCTTTGCTCTTCTTTAGAATGTCTTTGAAAAAATCATTGCCACATAAACGGAAACTCTCTTTCTCCCATAAAAAAAATCTTCCACAAGTTGCAACATCCTTTAGAAAATCTTGTATTATTCATAGGCTTTACATGTCTTATCCAATAAAGATGTGAATTTATAATAGAATAATTTAAAGTATTGATGTTATTGAGTTTGTATTTTTAGAATGATTTACAACATCACATGATCACCATTTCATATGGTTTACAAATGCTGTTAATAAGAATATCAAACTCTCAATACACTACCAAGTGTAAGTGTTTGTAATCAATTGATACAGGAAGGTTTGTGCATAAAATCTCTATCTAGTGCCTACTCATGCGGAACCTTAAAATTGAGAGTGTTGTAACCAGAACTTAATATCTAATTCACCTCTTTAGCAGCCATCTTTTTTTCTATTTGGTTAACTATAAAGCTAGAAGCCCAAGATGGAAACACCATAATATTTCCAACCCAAGCTCATTGGTCATAAAAGATTGAACTACATTATGGTGTCTTTGGTTTTTTATAAACCACATTTCCCAGCATATGTAAGCATATGAAATGATGATCAGGTGATGATTTGATGATTTTTATACCTTCTCCTTCCCCCAGAATAATGATAACTGTGGTTTTTGAAAAAGCAAAGTCACCAAAATGTATGGATATTGAATGAGTTGAGGTCTATATAATTATACAAGAGAATGAGCTTGGGTTGTAAAATATGATGTTTTCGTCTTGGCTTCTAGCTTTATAGTTAATCAAATGGATTAGATCCTAATGTCTAAGGTGTGGTATGTTCTCAAATCCAAGGCTCCTCACTAATAAAAGTCACAATGAAGAAACCAGTCTGGAGATGTTGGGTGAATAGACACTAGATAGGAATTTTAGGGGTATATCTTACCCCATCCATTGATTACAAAGGTTTCCATTTGGTGACACTATTATATAGAGAGTATTGTACACTTATTATAAGAATCATCTGAAAAGAGTATTTTTCTAATGACATTATATAATATTGATAAGGTGTGCAAGTTTCATTTTCATACAACATATTGACTACAATGTGATCCAAGTCTATAGCTAATATAGTTGTAATAATTATTTTATTATAATGAACTAACAACCCTATTTTTTCTAAATCTTAAAAGCTGCCACATGTTAAAGTCTGTGCTACAATTCAAAGACAAATCCCACTTTTCTTTTTTGAATGCTACATAGATATTTAAATTGTCTCGATATTCTCAAGTTGATAAATATCGAAGCTAAAAGGCGTTGAAGATTATTCACCTATCACTATCTGAAGTCTTTGAACGTTAATTACTATTCTAAATTGTCTATATGTTGCATTCAAAATATTAAGCACATTCTGCGAATCACCTTTATTATACTATATATTCCCAAGCCAAAATAATGAATTTCTTGCTTTGAATCGATCCAAATTAAAAAAATCTATAAAGAAAAATCTGCATCACAATTTAATTTATGATTTATTAATTAAGTGTATACTTTTTGTATTTATTACTGTCCTTTTAAACAAGACGCTTTCAGCTAAATTAATATTTAGAAAATAACAAAAAGGAACTCTGTATATAAAATTAATTGATTTTTCAAAAAAAAAAAAAAATTGCAATAACGGAAATTTTTAATTAAAATTTAAATTATTTTGCGTTAACAATTAATAAAATGTTTTTTTCTACAATCGTTTAATTTGAATACATGTAAATTTTCTATTCTAAATTTAATGTAATTAGGCAGGATTTGAACTCAGAATTTCATGCAGTCTACATCTATTCACGCCATCTAAATCGTTCTTTCTAAATTTAATATAATTAGACAGGAATTGAACTCAGATTTTCATGCTCTCTACATCTATTCACTCCATTTTATACAACCGAAGCACATGACCACTTACACATGAAAAAGATACATTGATCTCCAACATAAGTGTATCTATCGTGCTGAATCAGCACTCATCAGTTGGTCCAGATTACCATCTCCTCCACATATACACAATTAGTGATAAATTTATATTAAGAAAGCAATTTTTCAAACATTAATAAACAAGTTTCAATTTTCTCCATCCTACCAATTCCTGAGTAAACCATATGATTGGAAATCTGAACATGGAATGCTCATAACCCATGATGATGCCAATATTATGGTCTTACCCATGTTGACATTATGTCATCTGACCCATCACATATAAGACCTTCATATGTCCATTTAAGTACACAAAAGAGGGATATCTAAACAGACATATAAAGGCCTACAAGAGTCAGTAATTTAATGTCTGAATAGTTATAACAATAATATTGGCATTACATGGGCTTTGAATATTCCATTTTCAGATTATCCAATAATAAGGGTGAATGAAAAGATGGGGAATGGAAATTACTAAAATTTGTCCATTAAAATTTGAAAATTTGCAATTTTAATATAAACTGAGCACTGATTGTATATATGTGTGGGACACCATGATCTGGACCAATTGATGAGCGCTCGTTTAGTACGAAATATGTATATGTATGTGGTTATGTATATCGGTTGTATGAGATGGAGTGGATAGCTTCAGGGAGCTTGAAAGTCTCGGTTCAAGTTCTGTATAATTTTCTACAATTATTGTAATTGTTATAATATGAAGGTATATTACATTCGAAAGAATTTCTCTGCAAATGGGTTCCATAATTTACTAGAATATATTTTACAAAGAGCTAAAATCTATAATTAGTTTTTAAAACTTTTATTACTTTATACCTTTAATTTAAAACAAATAATTATAGAATTTAATAGTAATAAAAATGAACACGCATATTACTGCCGATAAAAAATATATATCATAAAAATTCAAATAAATAATTAATTTTCAATTGATGAACTGAATTATATAAAGTTAATTAAAAATTATATAATTTTATTATTTTTTTAATTATATATAATTGGATTATATTTGATAAAAATGTGTTCTCGTAAATACATAATAATTTATTTATAATGAAAGAAGATTTCATTTTTTTATTTTATCTACTTTTTTTTTATAATAGAGTTTGATAAACACGCTTTAAATTATATTGTTTTAACACTTTCATCTCATTTTACTTTCTCTTCTTAATAAGAATTATTCCAACATTGATTGATTGATTGATTGATTGATTGATTGATTGATTGATTGATTGATTGATTGATTGATTGATAGATAGATAGATAGATAGATAGATAGATAGATAGATAGATAGATAGATAGATAGATAGATAGATAGATAGATAGATAGATAGATAGATAGATAGATAGATAGATAGATAGATAGATAGATTAAAACAATAACAGGCTAAGAGATGATCATACAGAGATGAAGATATAGATAGACAAACAGATAGTTAAAGTGATAGATTAAGTTAGATTTATAAATAATATATAAATAAATAAATAGACAGATGTAAATATAGATAGATAGATAGATAGATAGATAGATAGATAGATAGATAGATAGATAGATAGATAGATAGATAGATAGATAGATAGATAGATAGATAGATAGATAGATAGATAGATAGATAGATAGATAGATAGATAGATAGATAGATAGATAGATAGATAGATAGATAGATAGATAGATAGATAGATAGATAGATAGATAGATAGATAGATAGATAGATAGATAGATAGATAGATAGATAGATAGATAGATAGATAGATAGATAGATAGATAGATAGATAGATTATGAGGAACTTACAAAGTGCTGGAAAATCTGATAGGCTTAAAGATAATCAATTCATTTAGAAAAAGATATAAATAGCAAATTAGAAAAATATATATATAGATAGATAGTTAGATAGATAGAAACATCCATCCATACATACATAAAAAGATAAATAAATAAATACCTTGTTAAATAAATGTGAAGGTAGATATATAATTTAAGTAGATAGATATATAAATAAATAGATCAATGGATGGATGAATATACAAATAGATATGTAAATAGACAAATAGATAGAATAGACAGATAGTATAGATATATAATTAGATGGATATATAGATACATACATAGGTACATAGACATGCAGACAGATAGACAGATAGATATAAAGATAGAAAATAGAAGAATAGGTCGGTAATTAGATACATAGATAAAGAGGATAGATAGATTATCAGTTATTATAAATATTTTAGTAACATTGCTTATTTTGTTTATTAGTACTGTATATTCAAAAATGATTGGGAAAATATATTTTTTAATAATACATTCCAACGGTTAGAAAAACACTTTTATGCATACACATTGAAAATACAGAATTAAAAGTCCAAAGCAGGTAAAACTGTGTATCATCTAAATTGCATAATATTTTTAAGTCATTGGCAACTATCGTACTTTTTACACATGTTAAGTTACTATTATTTGCAAGTGTAACATTTTTTCATAAATGAAATTTTGCTTCTAACATCGAATTTTTTACAAATTAATCTTACATATTACCATTTTTACAGACTCTACTCACTGCCACCAAAAACAAATTTTGTTTCTCAGAAGTCATATCCTGTTAAAGTGTGCTCTATTATTTATAAGTATAATCGTTAATGAACATTTTTATAGTTATTTATTGAGTATGTATATTACAGTTTTATTCAACTTGATTATTGCAATATAAATTATTCACTTTAATAATAAAATATTTATTAAAATAATATATATGTAAATACATGTATATTTATATACTAAACTTAATGTAATTATAAAGAATTTGAACTGATTGTATATATGGGTGAGAGATGGTTATCTAGATCACCTGATGAGTGATGGTTCAGCATGAAATATGCATATTGGAGATCATTTATCTTTTTCACATGTACATGGTCATGTGTATTGGTTATATAAAATAGATTAGATAGTTGTAGGGAGTTTGAAAGTCTGAATTAAATTCTCTTATTATATATATATATATATATATATATATATATATATATATATATTATAAGTTTCTAGTCTTTCTACCCTCTACTGACGTGAGCCAACTAGCTCAAAACCATGGTTTAAAGGTTGGAGACAATGAAAGAAATATTGAATTCTATCTCTCTCAGCGTTTATGTAAACAAAGCTTGTTAGTGGGCTATTGGTAAAGCTTCAGCTAGTGATCATAAAATGCAAGCTATAAGCAAGTTACTGTATTTATAACTTGTTTTGTTTATCAAATTTATATATATATTTGTTTATTATATATATATATATATATATATATATATATATATATATATATATATATATATATAACTATTTGATTATAACACTGATAATATATTTTACAAATAACTATAATAAACCTCAGAATCATTTTCAATTAATTTCTTAATCTTATTCAATTTAAAATCAGATATATTATTACTGTTCATCATCATCATGTTCAATCATTTTCAAACCATTTCAGATTTAAGTTTCTTCAAATTCACTCCATATCTGATCTCTAGCTTCTCTCTCCAAATCACCCCAGAATATTTCTTTATTTCATTCAACCGTCTAACATGTGATCTCTTTCTAGATCTTCTCTTGGAATACAGTTTAAGATTTCAATTGTCCAGCTATTATCATCTCTTTTAGAAATATGTTCAGCCTAACTACCCTTCAATCTAATAATTCTTTCATTGAGATTAGAAACAGCTGTTTTTTCCTCACCCATGTATTTCATTTTTGATGTCTTCTTTCTACTCGAAACATATATCTCTTTGTATTTTGTGAAGTGGTATGAAGTCTCTGTACTGCTCTCCTGTTAAGTGGCCAAGTTTGAGATCCAGAAGTAAGAATTGTTAACACATTTATTAAACATTTTTCTTTTCCACCATATAGTATATTTTCTTTTACTGTTATAGTTACTTATTTTAATTATAATTTTATTACAGTAATTATCCTATAATGACATTTAATTAAATAATGTTATATTTAATTTAATGAGTAATGCCTAACCATCATAAAATGTTCTCTTTACATGGGAGGTTCATAAATTATTTAATCCAATAATTATTTTTAAAACTAGTGAATATATTAATTAATTTATGGATGGACCATATCTAATTTCAAGTTATATATAATAATGAGAATTGCGGTGAAAGAGAAAAATTATTTGTTTCTTTTACTGCATTAGTCAATTAAATTAAATCATTTTTATTAAATACTTTTTAATGTATATTAATTTATTTATTAGTACTCAGATGTTTTGCAATTGATTTTTGTAATCATTTATGACCAAATTAAAGGACTGACAATCTAAATATTGTCACCATATTTCCAGTCTCTGAAATGAAAAATGTGTGTGTTAAAAGTTGTTTATAAGATTTTTGTGCTTATGAAGGTAGCATGCAGAAAGAAAAAGCATGTTTCAGTTAAACAGTCAAGAGAAATTAATATTTCATCTGTTCTTGTTTCTAAATTGTAATTAACCATAAATGTTTTTCCATTGAGTCAATAAATTCATGACAGTATGTTTTTAAATAATATACCACCAGTTACTGCTCATCACTGAAAATTTATTGAACTGATTTCAACATGTGTATCACAAAACTATTTGGACAACTCTGAAATAATGTATTGCCATGGATTCCAAATATGAGTATAAAATTTATCCAAAATTTATTCAACAATATGTTAAAAATCTATTCCAAGATATCAAGGAAAGTACACATTGAAGATTGATTATGAGATTTGAAGCAAACAATTAAAGAAACATAATTTCTAAATAAAATAAAAGCATTTAATTAAAAAAAGTATTACTGCTGTAGTTTTAATAGTATTGGTTTGGAAGTGGAAGGGAGATATTCAATTTCAAATTTTTTATATTGAGTAGTGGACTAACTAAGTAAGGGCTTTGGTTTGCAATAATGTTTAAAAAAAAAACAACCAAACATATGGATTTCAATTGCATGTCTATAAAATCAGATATATTTTAAAATGCATAGTTGAAATAATCATAGGTAAATAGTCTAATACAAAATAACAGTTGTTTTATTTGGGTGTTCTAAGAAATTATACCAGAAGGTAGGTAATTTAGATGTATCATCATTTCCTGTCAACTTCCAAGATCTCTGTAGTTTTTTTATATGGTGATAATTGTCACATGTGAACAAGATGTTGGATTTAATGTAATCTAAATGATGATTAGGATCCATAACAAGGATGAAAAAAATGCTTATGATGATTGTGGGGTTATCTCATTAGTTTGTTCATTTCCCATAATACTGATGCAATATTTATTTTGCATAACCATATATAAAGGAAAACAGAATTTTACAGAGGATTGTTTAAAAAAACTTCCTGAACCTCAATATGAATTAAGATCTAAACCTAGAAGAAAATGAATATTTTTTGATTAATACATATATTGTTTTGATAATAAATTGTTCCAAATTATGTCTGATATTGTTATATTTAACTAAAGGTAAATTACTCCAAATGATGTTAATGCTTAGAGGTTTGTAATAAACACCCAAAGTGACAGAACTGGGATAAAATTTACATATCTATCATTTTACCACTGTGTCAAATCATCTAGGAAAAGTGATCAACTATATATGTGATTCATAGATCTTGGAAATTCTCACTATGTCCCTTTACTGTTGCATAAACTGTGCAGAAAAAATAGTACAGATAAACAATGATTCATGGACTTTGAGCTGAGTAATAACCAAAGTGGATTGCAATTTATGGTCTTTGAACTTTTGAATCTAATACTCTCTCACTGACCAAAATTATGCAGTGGACATTACTGGAATAGACTGAGATTCATGAACATTAAGCTTTTAAGTATGGTACCACTCTATCACTGCACCAAACTATGAAGAGAAAATGAGAGCTGGACTATGATGCTAATTCTGCTCCTCTGTCACAGCATAGTTACAGAACTGGGCTAAAATTAAAGGACCATGAAATTTCAGTTCTGCTACTTTATCATTGCATCAAGCTATGCACAGGAAGTGTCAGGGATAGGCTATGATTCAAATATTTCATTTCACAATCTGCCATTCTACCATTAACCAAATCATGCAAAGAAATTATTGTGCTGGGCTGAAATTCATGGGACATGGACTCCTGACACTGCAAATTGACAACTGCATAAAATCAGAAAGAGGATTAAAGATTTAACTAAGTAAACAAAATCTCAAATCCTCACCATCTTCAATTTAGGAGCCTGGTAAAAATTGCTATTTCTTTCATTATTTTTCCATGAGAGGTTATTCAGAAGCCCTTGATCGATAGTGGACAATTCCAAAAACTGCATTTTTAAAATTTATTTTGAGCAATATGTTAGTTTTAACTAAGTGAAAAAGAATATTAAAATAATATTAGTCATCACATTTTTCTTTAAAAAAAAACCCTTTTTCATAAAATATTAAATCATCATCATCATAATCAACCATTATCAATCCACTGCAGAATAAAGATCTCTCCAAGTTCAATCCATGTTCTCTGATATTTAGCTTCTCTTCTTCATATAATCCCTACACATGTTCCTATTTTATCCACCCATCTCACATGTGGTCTTTCTCTGGGTCTTTTACAATCTCTTGTAATCTGGTTTAAAATTTCAATTGTACATTTATTATCATCTCTTCTAGAAATGTGTACATCCCAACTCCACTTCAATCTTTTAATTTTTTCCATGAGGTCAGTAACACCTGTTTGTTCTCTTAGCCATAAGCTGCATTTTTGATATCTTTTTCTTGTTACTCCCAACATGCATCTCTCCATATGTCTTTAAGTGCTCTGAAATCTCGGTATTGCTTTTCTATTAACTGGTAAAATACATTTATTAAAAACCTTTATTTTCAAACACATAGGCATATTTCCTTTTAGTATCAAGTTATTTCTACCAAAAGCACTCCAATCAAGTTTAATTCTATGATTAATTTCATCCATTATGTTTCCATCTGTATTAATAATCTTCCCAAGGTATTTGTAACTGTTAACTTCTTCTAACTCATCATAATCAATCTTTATTTTCATATTTTGAGAAAATCCACTAAACATTACTTTAGTCTTTTTAACATTTATCTTTAGTCCTACTTTCCTACTTTCATCAGATAACTCCTGCAACATTTCCTGCAGCACAACTACATCATCTGCAAAATCTAAATGACTTGAATAATCTCCATTTACTTTTACTCCTTTAGCTTCCCATTTTAATCCACAAAATACTTCTTGCAGCACTGTTGTAAAAACAAATGGAGATATGGAGTCACCCTGTCTTACACCCTTGTCAATGTTGATTTTTTCTAGTATCATTATGTAATCTAATTGTTGCTGTTGCATTTTTATAAATATTCTTTAAAATATGACAATATCCTTGATCTACACCTTGATGATCCAATGCTTTAATCACTGAAGAAATGTTTATACAATCAAATGCCTTTTCATAATCTACAAATCTAAAGCATAATGACAAATCATATTCATTTGTCCTTTCTATAACTACTCTCAATACCTGGATATGATCTACTGTACTAAAACAACTTTTAAATCCAGCTTGCTCTCTTGGTTGGTAGAAATCTAATGTTCTCTGTAGACGAGTTGTAATTATTTGGTAATTTTTTTATATAAAACTGATAAAAGGCTATTATTAAATATGTTCATGATTACAATAAATAATGTTCATGATTATTTGAAGATAATTTAAAAATACCAAACCAGTTTGCGACTACAATCTATTTTAAAACGAAAAGTGCAAGTCTAGGCAAAATGGTTTTCTGATTAGCAATGTCAGTTTATTGAGGTAGGCGGTAATTTTCCATTATTTAGCAACTTCGAACTTAACTTATTTTAGCGTAAGTGTGCTTTGCATATTTCCTTTATAAAAACAGAAAAAAAATAATTATAAAATAAAGTTAATGTAAAATGTTTCATAATAACTCAAGTTTTTGAGCTATATCTCATAAGATTCAATTTAAATTTGTGATAATAATATATGCTTACAGCCATAGGAAAAATAACAGATTGTTAAAAACGAAATATCCATTAGCAAATGAAAGGATTGTATTTTAAAAGAAATTGACATTTAAAACCACAAAAATAAATTTATAATATTAACCAAAATGTTGTTATTGTACTATATGAAGCAGTTCAGTTATAAACGCATATATAATTTTTTTTTTCATGTGTCATAGCATCGGCCGGGACGCGAACCCACAACCGTCCGCAACCAACTACTTGCTTGCAAGGCGGCTGCGATGACCTATAGGCTAACAACGCTTGACGTAAGTTGATGCATATACGCATGAACGGGCCTCTCAGTGTAGCGCATTTGCCTATGCTATTACAACCATTTCAAATCTATATAATAATTGACTGTTTTTTAGATAGTTATAAACTTTCAAATAAGCTCCCCTTCTTCCAATAGTTACCCATAAATGATTATTTAAATACCTAATAATTAATTAGTAAATGGCTATTATATATTAATGTCTAGGTTGTAAATCACAAATAAATTAATAAATACATAAACATCTTTTTTGATAGCTGAATAGCCTACAATTGTTTTTACAACTAAAGAAATTTAATACATTGTACAGGATTAAACCTGCATTTATATATATAATATATTCGGGGTTCGAACTCAGACTTTCACACGACCCACCACTCTCAGTGCCATCTCATATTGCTGACCCACCTGATGACACACATGTTGAAAAGATAAATAATCACCAATATACGTATTTCATGCTAAACCAGCAATCATCAGTTGGTCTAGATTACTATCCTCATGCATATATATATAATCAGTACTCAGCTTTATATTAAGATAGCCAATCTTTATACTTTAATGGACAGGCTTCAAACTATTCTAACTCACAACTCTTTAACCTTCCATTTCATTGAAAATCTGATGATGGAACGTTCAAAGCCCTTGTTAGTGTCAAGGTTGTCGTCCTACCCATGTTGACATATTAGTCATTCTGTCTCCTCATGTACAGGAGAATAATCCATTTATACATACATATGTGAGGGATGGGCAGACCTTTTACACACTATTTATATAAATTAGAGAAACTTGTAAGTTTTCAAGTAAACAATATGGCAGCTCATATTTTAGATAACTCTACAGTTTCACGTACCTCCAAAAATGTTTACTAAAACATGTCTGCTAGGAAACATGTATTTAATGTTCATATTTTATTTTTTATTAGTTATTTTAAAAAAAGAAATCATTGTGGAAAAAAATAATTACAATATTTACTATTTAACTTTTATTTTGGATCAACTTATTAACAAAATAATGAAAATAAATATAAATAAAATATGCACACTACAGTCATGTCATTGGCATGTAATCATATCATGACCATTAATGTGGACCTTTTTAGCAGGGTAGAATTCTATAACTTTGGAAATAGCTCATTGCATCATAATCTGTGATAGATAGATCCCAAATTTTTCTCATTAGGATAATTCACCAAAACTACTGAAGCATAAAGAAACGCAGTAAATTGATCTAAAATATGACAATGTTAAGAATATATTGTCAGTTCTATGTGTCATAGCATCAGCCGGGAAGTGAACCCACTAACCTGGAACAACTGCTTGTAAGGAAGCTGTGCTGACCTCTCGACTATGTCATAATATAAATTTTAAAAAAGTGAAATAAAGTTTTTTAATGAAATTTATAGGAATCTATGTCTGTTTTTAAATTTAACAATTAATTTATTAATTTTGTTTAATTTAATAATTAACACATCTTTGGTAGATTATTGGCCCTTGAAACTGAACATTTATCAAAAATATAAGCTGCAATCTTGGTTTATTTGGAAATTCACAAGTACCAAAATGTCTCTGCATTAGGCTATTAAAAAGTGTGAAGGTTGCCTTGACGGCAGTGAGAAATATTGATTACTATATTTTACTGTGAATGTTTAGGTGGTTACTGGTTGGAATAATATTGTATGTATATATATATATATATATATATATAACCATATATATATATATATATATATATATATATATATATATATATAAACATTACAAGCATAAAGCTAAACTAGTCAATATAAAATCAAAACTACCCTAAATCTAAAATTAAACCAGACCAGCATAAAAATAATATTAAAACACAACCTAAGGTTTCACTGCTACAAGCAGACTTCTCAAGTGTAAAGAACTACAAAAAAACTACACAATATATATATACTATTAAAAACTACCCACAAATCCATTCACTTCCCATCTACCCTTAATATTAAAAGAACTCTTAAATAAGTTAATTGCTTTAGAATAATAAATTTTCAATAATAAAGACTCTTTAATTCTTCTTTTGATTTCATTTCTCTCAAAGAAGACAACCTTAGCTTCATCAAAATCAATAGTGTGGCCTGTATCTTTTTCATGGACATACAAAGCAGAACTAAGATACCTATTCTTAACTCTACTTTTATGAACCTTTTTTCTTTCATTTAAACTCAAACTACTCTGACCTATATAAACCTTCTTACAAATAAACAAGGAATAAAATATACTACACCAGGAATAGTCTTTCTATCAAAAACTTCTTTTGTATTATTTAATAAATTATTCAATGTAACACCCTCTTTTCCAAGCAATTTTCTTATTTCCAAACAATTTACTATTTCTACACACAATTTTATAAGAAGACAATTTAAATGGCAAAGAAATAAAATCATATTTTTTTTAACCTTTACATCCTTACAAATATTACTATTAAATAAAATACTTTTAACAAATTTATTAGAGTATCCAACACTCAAATAATTTTTATAAAATTGATATTTCTGAAACAAAGCTACCCCACTAGAATTATTTAATTTAACATTACTATGACAATAATTCCTTAAAGCAGCTACTTTATGAGATACAGACTGATAGCTATCAGGTTTAATTACATATCTTAATTCTTTACTTTTAACTAAATGACTGCACAATAAACAATTAGTTTCTATATTTCTATTCACCAAAAGATCTAAAAATTTTAACTTACCAAAATCTAACCCCCCTCCTTCTAACACAAATTTTATAGAAGGATCAAAACAATTAAAGTCATTTACACATTCCTTCAATTTATCATTCTCAACTACAAATAAACAATCATCAACATATCTGACAAATGATTTTACATATAAACAAATCTTTTTAATAATAATTTCCTCTTCCATAAAACTAATATAAACTGAACATACTAAAGGAGAAATAATATAACCTGTTATCCACCCTTCCTTAATCTTATAAAAATTACCTTTATAAGTAAAATACATAGAATCTTCCAATAACAAAAGCAAATCTTTAATTACCTTAATTTTATTTTTTGATAAAGAACTTTTCTTAATCAATACAGACAAAAGAACATCAATACTGCTTAGCCTATTAACAGACTGATACATATTTTCAACATCTAAACTTCCAAATACCCAGTTATTTTCCATTTTAAAATTATTAATCTTATCAAAAGCCTCAAAAGAAGAAGAAACTGTGTACTGACCAATATCAACAAATTGTTTTAAAAAATTATTCAAGAATCTAGAAATACCCTCTACAACACTACCTGTAAAATCAAAAATAAATCTTAAAGGAAAACCATCTTTGTGAGTTTTAATATTCACAAACATCTTAGCTGATGTAAAATCAGTAGGATAGCATTTTAAATATTTACTCTATTAAAAATTTTTAAATTAACCATTTTCTTCATAATATCTATCAATTTTCTTTTAATCAAATTACATGGATTTTTATCTAACAACATATATTTACCATTATTTAATTCTCTATCCATTTTCTCTTTGAATTCAGCTCATTTCATAATAACAAACCTACCAGCTTTGTCTTCACGAGAAATGATTACATCAATAGCAATTAACCTATTTTAAGATGTTTAATCTCAGCATGATTAATAACAAATTTTTCTTTCCTTTTTAAACTTTTATTCAAAATCGATTGAATACCAACTTTCTGCTCATCACTCAAATTACTAGATTCAATAGACAAAATTGTATCAAAAACTATATTTTTTGAATAAAATGGAACAAAATTAGGGCCTTTACCAAGAATATCTAATTCTTTATCATTTAACTTCAAATCCGAAAGATTAACAACTCTATCCTCAGAAACCTTATTCTCATACCCTTTGTCACTACAATAAACTTTATTAACTTTCCCAAACAACCACTTTAATTTTCTTTCATATTTTTTACAATAGAAATTTGACCTATTCTGTCTAAATTGTCTCATAAAAAAATTCAAAATTGAATAATTAAAATCTTGCCTCCTTTCTAAATAATATCCATTCCTTTTATATAGATAAATAAATTTATAAAACCTTACAAAAGTATATTTTAAAAAACTATTCAATATATATGTTTGTAACTTAAAAACTAAATTTTTATTTTGAAGCAACTTTTTATTTTTACTAAAATTAATAACACAGCACCTAGGAAAAACAATAAATTCCCTACATTTTTTAAGAAAATAAATCTGCCATCGTAAAGACTCTATCCTATCACTCAATTTAGACAAATTTTTAATCCTTCTAATATCATTAAATGGAAAATTATTAAAAACTAAACTCCACAAACCCATACTAAAAACCCAAATTACCAATACCCTTATAAATTAAAACCCAATAAAACCTACACACACTTCTATATATATAACTAAATAAACACAAATATATTCTTTCAACCCAAACTCAAACAACAAACATAATATACATAAATGACATTCAAATATATCAATAATTAAAAACAAAATTAAAAATATATCAATAATAAAATGTCAATAATAAATATCAATAATAAAATATCAATTAAAAAAAAATATCTTTACACTACATCAGCAAAACTAATCTTAAACGCAAAAAACTCATTAAAATGTAAACATTACAAGCATAAAGCTAAACTAGTCAATATAAAATCAAAACTACTCCAAATCTAAAATTAAACCAGACCAGCATAAAAATAATATTAAAACACAACCTAAGGTTTCACTGCTACAAGCAGACTTCTCAAGTGTAAAGAACTACAAAAAAACTACACAATATATATAATATTAAAAACTACCCACAAATCCATTCATTTCCCATCCACCCTTAATATTAAATATTAATATTAACTTATTTAAGAGTTCTTTTAATATTAAGGGTGGATGGGAAGTGAATGGATTTGTGGGCAGTTTTTAATAGTATATATATTGTGTAGTTTTTTTGTAGTTCTTTACACTTGAGAAGTCTGCTTGTAGCAGTGAAACCTTAGGTTGTGTTTTAATATTATTTTTATGCTGGTCTGGTTTAATTTTAGATTTGGGGTAGTTTTGATTTTATATTGACTAGTTTAGCTTTATGCTTGTAATGTTTACATTTTAATGAGTTTTTTGCGTTTAAGAGTAGTTTTGCTGATGTACTGTAAATATTTTTTTTTATTGATATTTATTATTGACATTTTATTATTGACATATATATATATATTAATTATTGATATATTTGAATGTCATTTATGTATATTATGTTTGTTGTTTAAGTTTGGGTTGAAAGAGTATATTTGTGTTTATTTAGTTATATATATAGAAGTGTGTGTAGGTTTTATTGGGTTTTAATTTATAAGGGTATTGGTAATTTGGGTTTTTAGTATGGGTTTGTGGAGATTAGTTTTTAATAATTTTCCATTTAATGATATTAGAAGGATTAAAAATTTGTCTAAATTGAGTGATAGGATAGATTCTTTACGATGGCAGATTTATTTTCTTAAAAAATGTAGGGAATTTAGTGTTTTTCTTAGCTGCTGTGTTATTAATTTTAGTAGAAATAAAAAGTTGCTTCAAAATAAAAATTTAGTTTGTAAGTTACAAACATATATATTGAATAGTTTTTTAAAAGATACTTTTGTAAGGTTTTATAAATTTATTTATTTATATAAAAGAAATAGATATTATTTAGAAAGGAGGCAAGATTTTACTTATTCACTATTGAATTTTTTTATGAGACAATTTAGACAGAATAGGTCAAATTTCTATTGTAAAAAATATGAAAGAAAATTAAAGTGGTTGTTTGGAAAAGTTAATAAAGTTTATTGTAGTGATAAAGGGTATGAGAATAAGGTTTCTGAGGATAGAGTTGTTAATCTTTCGGATTTGAAGTTAAATGATAGAGAATTAGATATTCTTGGTAAAGGCCCTAATTTTGTTCCATTTCATTCAAAAAATATAGTTTTTGATACAATTTCGTCTATTGAATCTAGTAATTTGAGTGATGAGCAGAAAGTTGGTATTCAATCGATTTTGAATAAAAGTTTAAAAAGGAAAGAAAAATTTGTTATAAGTCCTTTTGAGATTAAACATCTTAAAAATAGGTTAATTGCTAATGATGTAATCATTTCTCGTGAAGACAAAGCTGGTAGGTTTGTTATTGTGAAAGGAGATGAATTCAAAGAGAAAATGGATAGAGAATTAAATAATGGTAAATATATGTTGTTAGATAAAAATCCAGGTAATTTGATTAAAAGAAAATTGATAGATATTATGAAGAAAATGGTTAATTTAAAATTTTTTAATAGAGTAGATTATTTAAAATGCTATCCTAATGATTTTACATCAGGTAAGATGTTTGTGAATATTAAAACTCATAAAGATGGTTTTCCTTTAAGATTTATATTTGATTTTACAGGTAGTGTTGTAGAGGGTATTTCTAGATTCTTGAATAATTTTTTAAAACAATTTGTTGATTTTGGTCAGTACACAGTTTCTTCTTCTTTTGAGGCTTTTGATAAGATTAATAATTTTAAAATGGAAAATAATTGGGTATTTGGAAGTTTAGATATTGAAAATATGTATCAGTCTGTTAATAGGCTAAGCAGTATTGATGTTCTTTTGTCTGTATTGATTAAGAAAAGTTATTTATCAAAAAATAAAATTAAGGCAATTAAAGATTTGCTTTTGTTATTGGAAGATTCTATGTATTTTACTTATAAAGGTATTTTTTATAAGATTAAGGAAGGGTGGATAATAGGTTATATTATTTTTCCTTTAGTATGTTCAGTTTATATTAGTTTTATGGAAGAGGAAATTATTATTAAAAAGATTTGTTTATATGTAAAATCATTTGTCAGATATGTTGATGATTGTTTATTTGTAGTTGAGAATGATAAATTGAAGGAATGTGTAAATGAGTTTAATTGTTTTGATCCTTCTATAAAATTTGTGTTAGAAGAAGGGGGGTTAGATTTTGGTAAGTTAAAATTTTTAGATCTTTTGGTGAATAGAAATATAGAAACTAATTGTTTATTGTGCAGTCATTTAGTTAAAAGTAAAGAATTAAGATATGTAATTAAACCTGATAACTATCAGTCTGTATCTCATAAAGTAGCTGCTTTAAGGAATTATTGTCATAGGAATGTTAAATTAAATAATTCTAGTGGGGTAGCTTTGTTTCAGAAATATCAATTTTATAAAAATTATTTGAGTGTTGGATACTCTAATAAATTTGTTAAAAGTATTTTATTTAATAGTAATATTTGTAAGGATGTAAAGGTTAAAAAAAATATGATTTTATTTCTTTGCCATTTAAATTGTCTTCTTATAAAATTGTGTGTAGAAATAGTAAATTGTTTGGAAATAAGAAAATTGCTTGGAAAAGAGGGTGTTACATTGAATAATTTATTAAATAATACAAAAGAAGTTTTTGATAGAAAGACTATTACTGGTGTAGTATATTTTATTCCTTGTTTATTTGTAAGAAGGTTTACATAAATCAGAGTACTTTAAGTTTAAATGAAAGAATAAAGGTTCATAAAAGTAGAGTTAAAAATAGATAACTTAATTCTGCTTTGTATGTCCATGAAAACCATACAGGCCACACTACTAATTTTCATAAAGCTAAGGTTGTCTTCTTTGAGAGAAATGAAATCAAAAGAAGAATTGAAGAGTTTTTATTATTGAAAATTTATTATTCTGAAGCAATTAACTTATTTAAGAGTTCTTTTAATATTAAGGGTGGATGGGAAGTGAATGGATTTGTGGGAAGTTTTTAATAGTATATATATTGTGTAGTTTTTTTGTAGTTCTTTACACTTGAGAAGTCTGCTTGTAGCAGTGAAACCTTAGGTTGTGTTTTAATATTATTTTTATGCTGGTCTGGTTTAATTTTAGATTTGGGGTAGTTTTGATTATATATATATATATATATAAACATATATATATATATATATATATATATATATATATATATATATATATATATATATATATATATATATATATATATATATATATATATATATGTTTGTGTGTGTGTTAAATAGTTTATCTAATTATTAAATAATGTTACAGTAAATGAGACACATCCTTATTAGTTAAGATGTGATATGTTAGACTATTTCCATCATTTATGAGTGAATGTTGAATGTATAGAAAAATTTTTAAACTTTATTTAAACTTTCCAAATACAAACAACTTGTTAGTAATAACACACACATAGACAATACAGGTTAGTAATTACACAACATTTCGAGTAGTATTATCTCCAGTCTTCATCAGGTGTTGCTTGCCTATATGCACAGTGACAATATTTGCTTAGAAGTTGAACTCACACCTTCAGATTCTTGAATATCGAATTTTAAGGCAAATGCTCTACCAACTGAGCTATTCTGTCAAAGGCAGAATATACCATCATTGCAAACCTTCAGACAAATCCTTGTTAGTTATCTGACAATACAATAGTAAAATTATGGATACCCATTTTCAAATTTAATTCTATTTATATATTAGAAGAAAATGTCTTGAAGAACTACAGCAGGTCATGTGACAATAATAAGTTACTCTTAATTATTTATTGTAAGTTGGTTATTAAACAGATTAACTTTTATTATTAATAAAATAAATAAATTTCTTCTTATGGTTAACTTTGTAATAAACATTTGATAGATAATATGAGATAGAAACAATCACAATACTAAAAAAGGGTTTTAAATAGATCATTTAAAAAGTAAATGTTGTTATAGTAAATGAGGCACACACACCACTAATCATCGAACGATTTGATCAGAAAGTGGTAACCACTCTCAAATTTATTTCACTTTGTGATGGTTTTCATTGCATACATATATATAATGAGCATGTCAATAGCTTTTAACAAGCTTTTCAGAACATTTTTATCCTCGGACTGGTTTCTAGCTCTCGCTTTTATCAGTGAGGCACTAGAATATTTAAGCATTGGATTTAAAATATCAGTCAAGCTCAGCACTTTATTTAATGTTTAACTATTAAGTAAAAAGTCTAAAATTTTTGGACATGCATATGTCTTGAAAAACAGGTATCTATCTTACATAGCCTTATTAGACTGAACTATGTTCAGATACATGATATATTAATAGCTTTAGCAATATAAAAATCACCAAAGCCAAAAGAGTAATAACAATAATTGCAAGAAAATGAAGTCATATGTCACATGACTTAATAAGTTTGTATTGCAACTGTTATATAATGAGCATGGTAATAGCTCTTAACCTTTTCAGAACAACCCTATTCTCAGACAGGTTTCTAACTCTGACTTTTGTCAGTTAAGCACTAGGATATTCAAGCATTAGATTTAAAATACCAGGTCAAGCCCAACATTTTATCTAATGTTTAACTATGAAGTAAAAAATCTAAGATTATCAGATATCCATATGTTTTCAAATCCACTAATAAAAGTCAGAGCTAGAAACTTATCTGAGGATAGGGATGTTCTGAAAAGCTTATTAAGAGCTATTAACATGCTCATTATATAACATTTGTAATACAAGCTTATCAAATTAAGTCATGTGATATATAATTTAGATTTCCTTGCAATTATTGTTATTGCTCTTAAAGCTTTGGTGATTTTATATTGCTAAAGATATTAAATAGTAATATGTAGTGTTTTCTGAACTTAATTCAGTCCCATATGACTATTTAAGTTAAGTAGCAGGATTTGAAGACATATGGATCTTTGAAAATTTCAGATTTTCTACTTAATAGTTAAACATTAGATAAAGTGCTGGGCTTGATCAGATGTTTTAAATCTAATGCTTGAATATACTAGTGTCTGACTGACAAAAGCCAAAGCTAGAAAATGATCTGAAAATAGGGATATTCTGAAAAGCTTGTTAAAGAACTATTAGCATACTCATTAAATAATATTTGTAATACAGGTTTATTAAATTGTCATGTTATATACAACTTGACTTCCTTGCAATTATATATATATATTCACAACAATAAAAGTAATACATGTAATAGTAATTAATTGTTATACAATCTTTCAATCCACAGAAGTACTTGCACATAATTACTTAACCCACTTCAACTGCCATTAAATTAAAAAAAAAAACATATTTAAATTTAATGGCAGTTAAAGAGGATTATGAAATTAAATGAATGTACTTGTGCAGATTGAAATACTGTATAATAATTAATCACCATTATATTTATTATTTTATTGTTATTACAATATTTTTATTAATGTGTATTTTATTTGTATAAACAAGTGCTTCAAATAGTCTGTCTATATATTTTCTTATTATTAATATGAGCATTTTATGATAGGAAAATGAATAAATCCAAAATATGTCCATCTCTCTTAACCATAAAATAATGTTTTAATACACACACACACACACACACATATATATATATATATATATCAAATCAAAACTACCCCAAATCCAAAATTAAACCATACCAGCATAAAAATAATATTAAAACACAAACTAAGGTTTCACTGCTACAAGTTTTGATTTTATATTGACTAGTTTAGCTTTACGCTTGTAATGTTTATATATTATATATATATATATATATATATATATATATATATATATATATATATATATGTGTTAAACATCCCACAGTTATATTATTTCAACTACACTCCCCATTTAAATAAATAAATGATTGAATGTTGCAACCCATTAGATAATTTTTTTTTGAACTCTGACCTTAGTAAATAATATATTTTTTGATTAAACGCAAATGTTATTAAAAATGAGATTTTGTTTTAGCTTAGTTTAATTGATTTTGAGTTTAAATTAATAATGATATTATTTACATCTGATTTAAGTTTGAGCAATATCCTTAATTTGAGTGTTTGTCATAAAATCCAGTCTTACTAAAATCTGAAGCTGTAATAATAAAAAGATCACTGGTGATTCCTTATTTGTATTGGTATTTTAATAAAGAAAGTATAACTATGACTTTATGCTCATATCTCACTGAAAACTCCAAAAATAAGACAACCGGAAAATAAACCCTAGCATGATGTTTTGTAATATATACCCTACCTCAAATATTAGTCCTAGGTAAGATCATCATTCTAAATAAAGAGATTTATTTCCATTTGTTGAAGCATACTATATATGTATTGAATTATAAAGTAATGAAGTTATTAGAGGGGATTTGAACCCAGACTTTCAAGCTTCCATCAATCATCCACTCCATCTTATATAACTAATACACATGACCACATACATGTGAAAGAGATAAATGATTTCCATCATATGTATATTATGCTGAATCAGTACTCATCAATGAATGTATAAATAAATTATATTATTCACATTAATGCTTTGAATAAATTATAAATTAAACTGTTACTACTACAGAGATCTGCACCAATGGCAGCTCCAGACAGGATCATGCTGACATCCTTCTGAATGCACCATTGCATCCCCCCTACTCATTCTTTTTATCCTTCAAAGTTCTAAAAAGACTGTTGGGTATAGGCCCCGTGCTCGAGCGCCATGAAATTTTTCAACAAACGTAATTCTATATGCATAGAGAAACTGTTTTCTCAGTAGAATTCTGGACATAAGATAATCAATTTATTAACTTTATGAATGATTTAACAAATGTTTAAAATTTTACCTATCATATGCCAGTATATCAGGCAATTTTTAGGTCCTATTTTATTTATTTTTAATATTCACATTTAGAATACTTAACTTAGATTTAGAGTTTGATGTGGTAGCTTTTAAATATTCAGATTTTTAAAAAAAATATGTTTGTTTCATAAATATTTTTTTTGTTTCTTCTAAAGAGCAAATGGATGGATGTGGTTGTGTCTTATATGAATCTTCATAATTCAATAACAGTCGTATACAATGCAGTGTGAATTACAGAAACGTTTTTTGAATTTTTGTGCTTGCATTTTGTCATGGCTTTTGTATGGATAATCATTCATAACTGGAATCATTTTTGTTACCACTTCTATCTCATAAATCTTTAAGTAACACTTAATTTGATGTTAGATTTAAATGGAATAACATTTTGATTCCAGATAAGTTTTTCGTACTTAAATAAATGTAAATATCCCAGTACATATCACTAGCCAAACTTTGAAATATTTACAATGGGTGATGCTAAAAATATGTTTAGGAGATCGATTTGAGATTTTGAATAGATGTATATTTTTGTATGTAAATAAATATAGATTTTTATATATAAAATAATATGACATCTTCTGGAAAATAAGCCATAAGATGTCTTTTGGAGCAAAAATCTATATATGTCCCAGTCATATTTTCAGAAAAACACAATGTATATATACATAGAGACAAACCTGATTATATATATATTCAAAGTAACCTAGTTGCTCCATATTTTATGAATAAATAATATTCATACCATTCACAAATGATAAAGAAAATAATAAATCTACATATTCATTAACTTTCTGACCTTTATAAAATCTCAATTGTTAATATTTCAGGAAATTAAGAGTGAGAATTATATAACAGCTTTATTCAAATACAGTGTAAATCATTATGAAATTAAACTTGTGAGAGAAACAATGCTTCATTTTAACAATCTCTTATAAACCTAAATAAACATTAATTTGTAACTATAAATATGAAATAGGCATACATTAATATAGTTAGAATATTTCTGTTTATATTTCAAATACATTAAACTATGCTAATATGAAATATATTCTTTAATTATAAACAAAATAATTTGGGTAATAATAGTGATCCAGAAAATATAAAATGGGTAAAACTTTTATAAGTGCCTAAAATTTATAATACATTATTAAAAAATAAAAATTATATAGATCAAAATATTAAAATAGGATGGTCAAACAGTAAAACTCTTGATATATTAGTAGGGAATTATAAAATAAAAGATGATATAAAATATAAAAAGGGTATAGTATATAAAATTACTTATGGGGTTTGAAGTATTGTTTATTATGGACATACAACAAAACAATTAGAAGAAAGGGTTAAAGAGCATAATAATGCTATTAATAGAAGAGATAACAGATCTGCATTATATGTTCACTACTTAAAATATGGACATAGAATAGATTGTGTTAAGAATATAAGTCCATTAAATTATATTAAAGAAATTAATAGAAGGAAAATATATGAAACCAATTATATTAATTATAACAAAAATAATTGTATGAACATTTATAAAACATCAATTAATTTAACTAATAATTAGATAATAAAAAATGAATGGAGAGTTGTATAATATGTATTGTTGTATTTAAGTATAATTATGACATAGTAATTATAGTTATTTTGTCAAATTAAATAAAATATTTTTTAAAAACTTGTAAAAGCTAATTAATTCTAAATTTAGTTTAAAATTAAGATTAAAAGTGTTTTCTTTTAACAATAATTAACATTGAAAATGACGTTCTAGGAAAAGGTAATTAAAATGCTTGTAAACGGATCAAAAGATTAAAATAAGGAGATAAGTAAATGACATGATTTAATTTAAAAGGCTGTTTTCCCTCTTAAATATAAGAACTTGCAAATATGTTATTGAAGAAGATAAGCACCAGACCAGAGCAGGTTCTCTGGAGTTTTAAGAGATGGATCCAAAATTTACTGATAAGCCAAGTACAGCATATATACATGATGTTTGCCATTTATTCAGAGGATAGTTAATTTTTATCTGCTTCCTTGATTCTATTCTAATTCCATTATTCTTTGTATGTTGTTATTAAAATTATTATTATTGATTTGTTTTGCCAGATCTGCAATGCAAGCTGGCAGAGGGCAAGCTGTAAAACCCATCACTGAGTCATGGAAAGAAGCTGACTACATGTAAAAAAACACCTAAACATATGTACACAATGCGCTATCTTATTTGATTGAATCTGAGGTTCAATGCTACAGGAGGAACCAGTTGCCTAATCAAGATCTAATTGATATCTATGCATCCTAAAGGAATTTAAAATAGTGATTCAAACCTACAATAACCATAGCAAGGGTATAATAAAAACATTGCAAAATAAGCCAATATCTAAGGAAGTGTATGTTAACTTATTACTCTATGATAAGAGATATGAAATTATCTTAATGAATAATTATTAGTTTAAATCTTCTTTATGAGCATATATGGCGAAAAAAAATCTATGCTGTTTTTTTTAGCAAACCATAATTTAATCAGTGATAATTTTAAAGTAATAATTTTATAATACTCAATTCAAATATATTTTTGTAATCTCTGGACATGCTATTAAAAGTTGTATGTCAATTAAATCAATTATTTTCACTTTAATTAATAATAATAATAGAAATCAATAAATTTATAAATTATGAATGGAGGTCAATTTAATTGCATAGACAAGCTAGATTAAGGTTATATTAAATCAATATCATTTTGAGTGAATTATTTTTGTCTTTTGAAGTGATAGACTTGTTATCAATGGTATCTATCAATTCAGGTTATGCTTGTTTTATCTAACATTCATTCTTATGTAAAAGTTAGTATTATATTAAATGATTGTAAATTCATTTGCGAATTAACTGCTAGTCATGTGCCTTCACTATACCTTTAATGCAGTGGTATGCAGTAGATAAAAAGTTTCTATCATATATTATTTTATTTATTTCATACATGTCTGTAATGTTATGTTTGCAACTGACAGTCATTAGTACACCGTAGCTAATACTCTATGAAGGAGTATACAGTAGAAGACTAATTTCTATCATATGTATATAATTTACCATGTATTGGTTCTTGTTCAGAAAATGTTGTAGTACAGATGTTATTTTCTGTATTATATAATTATTTAATTATTTTAATTGCTTGCTAATATCATAACCTGAAATTGATCTCAACAGTCAATTAGTTAAAACATTCTTAGTTTATAATATGGTAGTAATCTCATTAGACAGGGTCAGTTACCTTAGAACAGTGGCAGTTTGATGTGCAATCAGTTAGATGTCTATGCAATACATTGGGATAATAATACTCTAAATTAAAAATTATCAAACCCCAATGGTTTAAAAACATTTAAGCCACCATATAAACATATATGTGCATTAATTAAAATAAATTAAATAACAATATTTAAAAAAATAATTAATTTAAATTAATTTATAAATCAATTAATAAAGGGCCATTAATGTGAGTTGTTTTGTATATACATAAATAAATTGTCTTTGTCTTATTTTTTTGGCAGTGTTTCATTACTATTTGCAATCAATAACTTAAGTAAAATAGTTAAGGGTTTTTTGTTTTTCCCTGACCTCAGGGGACTGTAAAGAAAAAAAATGTTAGTCTGTGATGTCAGTTTGTAGAATGTACAGTAAATTGCCCTAAGGTGAATTTCATGCAGGTTTGCACATTTCTGTCTGTTCAAGTATATATATATATTACAATATGGCATCTTCAATGTATAGGTATGCACATTTCTGTCTGTTCAAGTATATATATATATTACAATATGGCATCTTCAATGTAGGCTGTAAAACTAATTGCATACTTGTGGCAAAATATTTAGCATATACATGCAGTCATGACAAGAGTACAATAATGTAATAATATCATCACTATTAAACATATTAAAAAAATTTTTGAAGTCCTGAATTTACTAAAAAAGGCTAATTTAGAATCATCTCTCTTAAAATCTAGTTATCCTATAAATAGATAAGAAAAAGAAATATTAAAAGAACAAAAAATCAAACTGTATCCATCCAGGTATTGTAAATTCAAAAAATCTGAAATCGATATAATATTAGAACAGCTTTCTGTATCCATAGTTCATTATAAATTATCCTAACCTCTACAATACCTAAACTTCAAAAGCTAACATCAAGAACTATAACAATCAAATACCATTTACACATAGAAAGGTATATATAAATAAAAGTAAAAGCCCCATCAAAAGATGACTAATAGAAACCTAAAACAATGACTGCTTAATAAAAATTACATTTAAAATAGTAGAAACCCCCTCTACTGGGAAAGATACATCAAATAAATACATGTTCAATTGAGAAACCAGAGGAATGTTGAGCTGAGATAAAAAAATTAAAAAGAATAAAATTTGAAAATGTTGCTTATTGGACAAAAGCTATTAGTTCCATAAATCAACTATGTAAGATAATATTGTACCGGTCAAAACATGTATATCCATCTAACATGAGCTGGAACTCACAAAATGTACTTCAAACCCAGTCAAGCCTGAGATTTAGGTCAGGGACCAGCCTGAATTCGAACCCACTCTCTAAGTCCCAGATCAAACACCTAATGGATAACATAACAATGATGGCACATGAGAATTAATTTTAAATCCGGCCGACTAGCATAACGGAGAAAACAATGAGACATCTATTACTATGATAAACTAAAATATATATAAGCATGTCTGTATGTTTGGAAGTGGACAAAAGAGGAATTCGAACTATTCAAATAAATTAGACAATAAATATTTACTTTAATATAATGACAAATTATTTACATACATTTACAAATTGATTTCATACATTAGTATGTGCGTGAATGAGCAAGCAGTCTACCAAAAGATAGGTAATTATATATTGTCATTCACACTATTATTTCTTATATGCTCTTTATTAGATAAATAATATATTATAAATAAACACACATCTTTGGTGGGTCCAATATTAAGATGCCAATCGATTATTAGAAAGAATTTACATAGAATTGCTATTAACACTTTTATATATGGTTCTGAAACGTGATGACTAACATATGATTTGGGGGGAGCATTCCAAGATTCATTATATATATAAGAAAACTATTTCCACACTATTACAGTCGTGAAAATAAGTAAAATACATTTGAAAATTACATTTGATTATATGATAAAAATATTTAATGAAAATTCTCTTAATTAGCCCTGGTAAGAAGAATGCTTTATTATCCCCAAGGCAAATACTCTTAAATACAGAAATAAGCTACAATGGTGTGATTGTATAAGATTGAAATAAATTTAATTAATAAAACTAGTAATAGTTGGAATTTATATATATTTTGAGCAGAGCGCAATTTTAATATTAGAGCATTAAAATTGGGTCATGAAGCAAAAGAAATAATAATAACAAAAAAGTTTGCGGTGCTGTCATAATAGCAAAGAGCTAAGAGGAAAAGGTAGGGCTTCTGGAGAAAAATGAAATCTAACACCCTCTTTTCTAGGGCAAAATGGATAGGCATGTCATGGCCCAGACTTTTACTGATATAACCAACATGAAAGGTCTTTCCATACGAAGAAAGTGGACATGCAAAGCATGTGCCAAACTTATGGGAATCATGCCAGAGGCATTTTTATATGAAATAAATTGTCCTGGAAAGATTAACTATCCTCAGGACAAGGCTTGAGAAAAAATCTATGGGTTCAATCTTGTCGCAATCCCCAGATTAGAAGATTAGAATCATGTAATATATATATATATTCATGAAGGTATGCTGAATATATATATATATATATATATATATATATATATATATATATATATATATATATATATATATATATATATATATATATTCATGAAGGTATGCTGAATGTCAGTAACACAGTACAGGTGAATGTCACTAACAACATGAAATGTAATTCACTGCTTTAAAATAGATGCCCCTAGTATGAATGCCATACTTTATATAACTAATATGCTGCTATGGTATATATAAAGAGAAGATTTCATTTAATAAACTATACATGAAGATTTTATTTAGTAAAAGAAACATTAAGATTTACCCCCCTCTTTTTTCTGCTATTTAAAATAATTCAATCCCACCTTCATGGATTTTATAACAACTGAGAATATTTAAGTACTGTATTTGATATTTTACGTGCATGTAAAAATAAAACTAGCGGTTATAAAAAAAACCAATCGGTAACTTTTCAGAATTGAATAACATTTATAAAATAAATAAGGTTTCAAACCATTAATTAGCTTGAGTTCTGGATTCACCCCAGGTAGAAAATCCAGAGTTAAACAAATAATTTTTTTTTGTACTAAAACATAAAGAAAATATTGGTTCGTAAAACAATCTAGTGAGCGTATTAATTAACAATACATTATATTTTTAGGGAACATTAAATCCTTAATTAATGGAGATTTAATTGAAAGACAAAAAGGATTTTAAAAATTATGTTCACCAGGTTGCTGGAAATTAGCATATTAATAATAAGCAAGCAGATATATAAATCAAATACTAAATACATATAAATAAATGACCGCACCAAAGTTAAGAAAAGTTAAGAGCATATGAGATGAAATTAAATATATAGAAAACATTTAAGAGCAAATACATATTAGAAAAGTTACAAACCCAAATCATACATTAGGAGAAATTGATAGTAGAGTTTGAGACTAGTTAGGCAAGCTAGATTTAGTTTCAATGGTGGCATTTTGAAATAATTTACTTTGCACCATCTCAAGAGTCCATATTAAAAAGTCCAGCTCATGCATGGCAGTTCTTATGTGACAGCAAGCCTCTATTTAACACTCCAGAATTCACCATCAGGCTTTTACTTTATTTTACAGAAGCATAATGACATGGTGGTGCCAGATAACCTTCACAGGTGAGAAAGGTGATGAGATTTCTATGCTTACATTTTAAACCAGCTTGGATTATGTTCACTGCATTTCTTTCAATAGTAGCTAATATGTCTTGATTAAAAATTCGACCATTTTATACACTGCCCAGGTATTTCTGGAATGCTTTTAATTACTTAGTTCATTGTTTTTGAAAGATGCAACTGTTAGATAATGTCCAAAAATAAATTCAAATTTATTTCCAGATTAGAAATAGATTTGACAAAAATGTTTATAACAAAAGAAAATCTTTAATCTTAATCCCATTTTAAATAAAAACTTTAATTAAAAATACCTTCCCCAGATTAAAACAATAGTGTTTCCAAGCCTTTAATTATTTTTGGGCAATTAACAGGAACATCTTCCATCTTGGATTTTATTAAATAAACATTTTAATAGGAAAAAAAAGTATTTTAAAAAGAAAAAGTTTTAAAATGACATATAATAAAAAATTTACAAAAAAATCAATATTTTGTTAGTATTTTGCTCCTATATATATATATATATATATATATATATGAGCCATACCTATGTACTTTAATAAAAAAGAACTAATAATTAATAAAAAAATTAATAGTAATTTTAAAAAACAGTTATTGAAACGTTAAAATTTTATAACTTAGATGTGCATCTCAAATATATACACAGTATATATATATATAATCAAACCTACCCCAAATCGAAAATTAAACAAGACCAGCTAAAAAATAATATTAAAACACAACCTAAGGTTTCACTGCTACAAGCAGACTTCTCAAGCGTAAAGAACTACAAAAACTACACAATATATACATAATATTAAAAACTACCCACAAATCCATTCACTTCCCATCCACCCTTAAGATTAAAAGAACTCTTAAATAAGTTAATTGCTTCAGAATAATAAATTTTCATTAATAAAACTCTTTTAATTCTTCTTTTGATTTCATTTCTCTCAAAGAAGACAACCTTAGCTTCATCAAAATTAGTAGTGTGGCCTGTATCGTTTTCATGGACATACAAAGCAGAACTAAGATATCTATTTTTAACTCTACTTTTATGAACCTTTATTCTTTCATTTAAACTCAAACTACTCTGACCTATGTAAACCTTCTTACAAATAAACAAGGAATAAAATATACTACACCAGGAATAGTCTTTCTATCAAAAACTTCTTTTGTATTATTTAATAAATTATTCAATGTAACACCTCTTTTCCAAGCAATTTTCTTATTTCCAAACAATTTACTATTTCTACACACAATTTTATAAGAAGACAATTTAAATGGCAAAGAAATAAAATCATATTTTTCTTTAACCTTTACATCCTTACAAATATTACTATTAAATAAAATACTTTTAACAAATTTATCAGAGTATCCAACACTCAAGTAATCTTTATAAAATTGATATTTCTGAAACAAAGCTACCCCACTAGAATTATTTAAATTAATATTCCTATGACAATAATTCTTTAAAGCAGCTACTTTATGAGATACAGACTGCTAGCTATTAGGTTTAATTAGAGATCTTAATTCTTTACTTTTAGCTAAATGGCTACACAATAAACAATTAGTTTCTACATTTCTAATCACCAAAAGATCTAAAAGTATATACACCAAAAGGAGCGGGATGGTATATAGGGTTTGGATACAGGTTAGTAGGAGGAAACATGAAGCTCAATCTTAAGCTAAGATTGACTGCTTCAATATGTTGTCTAAAATTTATTCAGAACCCTTGTCTATGTGACATTTCAAATATTTTATAATGAGTTCAGCTAGTGTTATATATATATATATATATATATATATATATATATATATATATATATATATATATATATATATATATATATATATATATATATATATATATATAAATATATATATATACATTAATGAAATGAAATCATGCATTATGTGACTTATTTAGTTTGTATTTATAAATGTAATATTCAAAATCTCTATCTAGACTTATCCCCATTAATAAACCAATTTCTAGCTATGACTGTCATCACTGAGGAGCTAGGACATCCAGACACCAGTTCCAAAATACAAACACAAGCCCAACATTTATCTAATATTTAACTATTAAGTAAAAAATCTGAAAATTTCAGATTCAAATAGCAATATAGGATTGAACTAAATTCAAACACTCAATGTATTAATAGCCTTAGAAATGTAACATAGCCAAAGCCTTAACAGCCAAACTATAATATTAATGAAAATCAAATCATACATCATGTTACTTATTTAGCTTGTATTTATAAATGTAACATAGAGAGCATGTTAATAGCTCTAAAGAAGCTTATTTTAATTTATTTCTACTGAGAAATACAGTAAGGCAATGCATTTGAAATTTCTATCTAGACTTTTTCTCAACCTCAAATCATTCAAGTTAATTGAGAAACTTGTTTAGCCTAAAGGGTATTATCAATTAGTAATAATTCATAGTTTTACTAGCAATAAGAAAAGGCAAAAAAGTTATCACTGTTTACATCGATATCGTCTTCTTAATTTTAGTCTTTATTAGAATAACAAGGCATCATAATATTTAATTCAATATAAATATATGTAACACAATAAATCTTTTTGGTAAATATATAAAATTTCTACAAGTTTTTTTTTTTTTGAAAGAATGGTGTTGTTAATCAGAGAATCATCTTAAATTTAGTATTCATGAATCTAAAAATCAGAGACCAAGCTCTCCATACAATAGTGTCTTTCAGTGCCATCCAGAGTAATAAATGGATGCAGAAAGGTTTGAGCAAAAAATCCTTATCTATTGCTTACTCATCCATTATCCCCAGACTAGTTTTCAGCTTGTGGCTTTCATCATTGGAAAGCCTTGGATGTGAGAGCACTGCACCTAGATCTTAGGATCTAATGTCACCCTCCAGCAACCATCTTTTATCTTATTAGTTAACTATAAAGCTTTCAGTCCAAAATAAAAACACAATAAGGTTTTCAATTTAAGTTCATGAGCTTATATAGTCATATAGATCTGAACTCAGTTCAGTCCCCATACTTTTTGGTGTCTTTGGTTCATTAAAAAGCAATTACCATAATCCCATTGAACAGGATTGACATTAAATCACTAAACATGATCACCATTATTTATGCTTGTACAAGCTGTTTACACAGAGGCAAAGTATGGAGAGTTTCGCCTCTGTGTAAACAGCTTGGGTAAGCATAAAGAATGGTGATCATGCGATTTTTAGTGGTTGAACCTTTTCATGATAGCTATCATTCATCTAGGTAAAACTAAAGACTGGAAACGTTATCTTCCGTTCTACACTAACCTGACCGTTGTTATTATATAGAAGGGTATAAATTTATTTTTTTCTAAAAATATCTAGTAATTTAACTAAATGATGAAAATGGTAAAATAAATAAATACGAAATATAATGTCAACACCATCTTCAGACAATCATTTCTATATATGCAAATGTGATTTTTAATATAAATATGTATTATAGCGAAAAAAAATTTTTTTCAATAAATCTATTTTACTTTGTAATATAGAACCTTTTTTTTTTTCTTATTTAAAATTTTAAAATATAAATCATTTTGGAATTGATAAATGTATCATATAATCTTTTGCTTGAAGTTATAAAAAAGATAACCGTTTTAAAAAAAGAAAAAATCGGAACTCCAGCAGAAAGTAAAATTTAAAACTTGTTTATAAATTTTAACATGTTTGCAAAGAGAATTGCGTATATACGTGGATGTGAATCCGCATTACTACATAGCAAATATTCTCCAATTTTTTTTTTTACGAATGTTAATTAACAATAAAACAGATCTGACGAATGAGATAGTTTTTATTGTATTCGCCAACAAATAATAATTCAATAGCCGTCTATCAACCCATATCAAATTTCTAATTGAGTGCAGCTGACGATTTGATAAAAATTCCGAATTTATTTTAAAATTTTTGTTATATAAAATTTATCATTCCGTCACCAATAAGGGCATGAATTTTGGCAACTCTTTTGGCATGGAACTTCCCAATTGCAAATCTCATTTAAAGATCCTATACTGTTTGAAATAATATATTTATAAATTATAAACATCACATGACCACCACTTCTTATGCTTGCGTGCTTGGATTGAAAACATTGACGTGTTTTCAGTTTGACTCATAGTTTTATAGTTAAGTGGAGATAAAAGGTGGCTGCTGGAGGGTTGCATTAGATTCTAAGATCTAGGTGCAGTGCTCTCAGATCCAAGGCTCATCACTGAAGAAGGCCACAAGCCAGAAACTAGTCTGGGGATATTGGACAAGTAGGCACTAGATGAGGATTTTATGCACAAGCCTGCTGGCATCCATTGATTACTCTAGCTTGCTATGTATGGCAATATGTATAGTGAGTTTTGCCTGTTTTATAAATTATATTGAATGTTTTACAGATATGATTATATCAATTATACATTTGAAATATTATTTATATTAAAGTAGTCAAATTATAAAGCATATATATATATATATATATATATATATATATAATCAAAATTGTATTTTTATCTCAGTCCCTGTGCAGATTGGGCAATTGATGGTGCATCTGACTTGGGATTAAGAGGTCCTACGATATATTCTAATGCTAACGGGTCTGGTGCTTAAACTCCCCAGCAATAAAGCCACATTCATTTTATTTTAAACCTTAGCTCAATCATATATATATAATAATTTTAAGTACTTAAGAGGAAAATTGAAATTTTGAATGATTGGTGGTCGAGTGGTCAACACAGCTGTCTTACAAGTAGTTGTTCTGGGTTCACGAGCTCACTTCCCGGCCAATGCTTTGACAAGTGAAAAAATAAAAAAATTAAATTGTCTCTTTTTTTGTTCATAAACCAAACTTGTTCAGTCACCTTAAGATTTTAAAATATTAGATTTTACGACATATAGCGCTACATAGCTTTAAAGTATGAATTCAAACTATTCCTTGATTAAAAACTACATTATACATTAAATATCTATAATAAATTTAATGTGATGACACCACTACACATTTAAGCAATTTACAAAGTTATATACCCAGCTAGAAACTGTTCTGGGGATAGGGATATTTGGAAAAGCTTGTTAAGACCTATTTGTATAATGTGTGTAGTACAACCATATTAAATTAAATCACGTGATGTATGACTTGATTTCCTTGCAATTATAGTTTGCTCTTGAGGCTTTGGCAATGTTATATTTCTAAAGCTATTAATATATGGGGTATCAGAACTTAGTTCAGTCCCATATGGTTGGTTATTTAAGTTAGATATCTAGATTTGAAGACATATAGATGTTTCAAATTTTCAGACTTTATACTTAATTGTTAACCATTAGATAAATGCTGGACTTTAGCTGGTATTTTTAGAATTAATGTCTGAATATCTTAGCACCTCACTGATGACAGCCAATAGTTAAAAACCAGATACATACATGAAGGTACAAAAACACTCATATTTTATTATAACTAGAGATTCAGACTTGCCTTGAATACCTAAACTATATAATTATATAATACATATTATTTCATAAATAGTATTATAGGTAGCTTGGATAATAATAATAATAATAATAATAATAATAATAATAATAATAATAATAATAATAATAATAATAATAATAATAATAATAATAATAATAATAATAATAATAATAATAATAATAATAATAATAATAATAATAATAATAATAAGCATTTATTTTATAATGTCTTGTGTGCGATTATAATTACAATAGAATAACAGCCTGTTAAACTAATTGCACAGATGCTGTGAGAATGTTATTAATAAATGAATACCTTCGAACAACCACATGATATAGTATTTGTATAAGAGTAAAAAGGAATCCTCTTACTCTTACGACTCAAATGTTTATAAATGAGCAAATCTGAAGTAGTTGTAACGAAGGCGTGACTACATGATAGTCACTTTAAATTACTATATATAATGTCTGTATGAATGACGCCAATAAAATTTTTTAGAATTTACTAAACGCCACTCTAAATGAAACTAAATTATATACATGAATAAGCATTTATAAACATTTGAGTCGTAAGAGTAAGAGGATTCCTTTTTACTCTTATACAAATACTATATCATGTGGTTGTTCGAAGGTATTCATTTATTAATAACATTCTCACAGAGTCTGCGCAATTAGCTTAACAGGCTGTCATTCTATTGTAATCATAATCGCACGCAAGACGTTATAAAATAAATGCTTATTCATCTATATGATTTAGTTTCGTTTAGAGTGGCGTTTAGTAAATTCTAGAAAATTTCATTGGCGTCATTCATACAGACATTATATATAGTAATTTAAAATGACTATCATGTAGTCACGCCTTCATTACAACTACTTCAGATTTGCTCATTTATAAACATTTGAGTCGTAAGAGTAAGAGGATTCCTTTTTACTCTTATACAAATACTATATCATGTGGTTGTTCGAATGTATTCATTTATTAATAACATTCTCACAGTGTCTGCGCAATTAGCTTAACAGGCTGTCATTCTATTGTAATAATAATAATAATAATAATAATAATAATAATAATAATAATAATAATAATAATAATAATAATAATAATAATAATAATAATAATAATAATAATAATAATAATAATAATAATAATAATAATAATAATAATAATAATAATAATAATAATAATAATAATAATAATAATAATAATAATAATAATAATAATAATAATAATAAACAATCACTTGGGAAGAACAATGAAAGAAAGGAAAGATTAATGTTGTCTTTTAGTTTCCCCAGCAGAAAGCTTTTCTTTCTAAAGTAGCTCTTCAATGTATCCTATATTCTGTCTTGTAAAATAATGGAAACAATTAACATTTCTTTAGAATATCTTTAAAATAACCCTTATATTAAAATTTGATCGATCTTTTTTTCACAAAAATCATCCTCAAGCTGACCATAAAACAGTTTTTAGGAAGTCTTCCATTGTTCATTCATTTTATATGTCCATTCCAAAATGAAGTTGTAATTTTAGAATAGTGGACTCAATAATATCTCATCAAGGAAGCTGAAAAAAAATTTGATTGGGTTTGTGATTTTGCTATTGTATTTTTCAAACTTTAAAAGCACTCTTAAATAAAACTTTTCTAATGCTTCAACATTATGCCCAAAAAATGTTCATGTTTCACTTCCATACAACAAAAAAATCACATTACCATATAATAAAAAACATATTAGATGTCCAAGTTTCATTTCCATATAATAGAAAATCGCATTACCATATAATTAAAACAATCATATTATATGTAATATTAGCTAATAAACAAATCATAGACTAATGACAATATTTGAGCATGAGATAATTTTAGCATCATAAATTTGTTTCATAGCTAGCATTTAATATTATATGATTTTATATTTTATTTATTACTAATGGTAAAGGTTTAGAAAGTATTTACATATATTATTAATAGAAAGTAACTTCAAACGTGTTAATAACTTTAAGAAGCTTATTTCAATTTGTAATAATAATAAAACATCCAATTTTTGTGGTCGAGTGGTCAGCGACAGCCGCTTTACAACCAGTTGGTCCAGGTTAGCAAGTTTGCTTCCCAGCTGATGCTATGACACATGAGAAAAAAACATATTTTCACAATTGAAAAAATACTTCTATTACATAGTCATATCAAATATTTGAACATTCTTTTACACTTTTTTATGAAATTATTGATTAATATTTTTATTTCATAAAATAATTGCATGATGTTGTTTACATTCTAAGTCAATTTCAAGAATTTCTCTTAATTATGGGAGTAAACATGAGAATATAACAGTTATATTTTGTATAATATATATGGAATAAAACTATTAAAGCAATATGAAGACATAATTTGGTGAATAGGTAGTAGAGTGTTCTTTTAAAAAAGTTATTTGTAATAAATATATTTATATGTTTTGACATTTGATTGCAATGGAGTAGACACAAATAAAAGTGCTCCAGTGAAGTATTATGGATACTGGGGTCATGTGATTTTTACAAAATAAGATTTATTATAATATTGATGATATCAAACGGATGCTTTATCGTCATGAATTTGAAAAGATGGAGGAAAATAATGAAAGGTTTGGAACGACCCCTCCCCCCCCATTTTCCGTAGATTAACGATTATAACTTTATAAGCTTTGATTTTCAGTGCACACATATAACTGAGTATAATTTAAAACATAAAATCATCTGAAAATTTTGTATGTTTATGCTTATTACTGAAATTGAGAATCATGTATATTTTTCGTATGTGTGTGGTTATGCATATCGGTTACTTGAGATAGAGGTAGAATTAATAAACTGTAAAATCCTGAATTCGAATCCCTCTAATTACATGTATAGCAAATATTCAATATAAGCAAGTTACATTCTGCCTTAGAATGTCAATATGTTCTGACCATCAAACAATAATAATGCAATTGGTAAATATTATGAATTCTTGACACATGATATAAATGAAAAATGGGTTTTAATTACATCCATGTTAGAAAATTTATAGTAGGAATAAATCCATGGAACAATGCATGTAGGTATATGTGTGTGCATGTGTAGAAGAAACGTTTAAACAGTGAAAATAGTTAGACAACTAAAGTTTCATTAGGTCAGCACAGCCGTTTTACAAGCAGTTGTCCCGGGTTCGCTTCCCGGCAGACACTATGACACATGAAAAAAAATTCTTTATAACTGAAACATACAGGCTTATTATATATCTGTGTTTATATATGTAATATAAGGTATATGAGCATAGACTTTCACATGATCCACCACTCTCCACACTATCTCATAACACTGATAAACTTGAACACATATATGTTGAAAAGATAAATAATCACCAATATACGTATTTCATGCTAAACCAGCAATCCTCAGTTGGTCCAGATTACCATCTCTACACATATATGCTATAAGTGCTCAGAGATATATTAAGATAGCCAATTCTCATACTTTAATGGACAAGCTTCAATCTATTCCACACTCCAACTCTTCAACCATCCATCCAATTGAAAATCTGATGATGGAATGCTCAAAGGCCATTCTGAGGCCAGGATTCTTGTCACATCCACATTGACCTAAGGTCAATCTGACCCCTCATGTACAGGCCTTTGAGCATTCCATCATCAGATTTTCAATTGGATGGATGGTTGAAAAGTTGGAGTGTGGAGTAAATTGAAGCCTGACCATGAAAGTATGAGGATTGGATATCTTAATATATATTTAAGCACTTATAGCATTTATGTGTAGAGATGGTAATCTGGACCAACTGATGATTGCTGGTTTAACATGAAATACGAATATTGGTGATTATTTATCTTTTCAACATATATGTGTTCAAGTTTATCAGTGTTATGAGATAGTGTGGAGAATGGTGGATCGTGTGAAAGTTGTTTATATATTTTATAAACACGCGCGAGCACAGGATATCATTAATTATACAGTATGATTTAAAAAATAAATAGCTGTTTTTCTTCTAATTTTCAGGTGTTTTTTTTTTAAATAAATTTATACATAACAAAACGCTGTAACATTTTGTTGCATACATTGAACTAAATATTGACAGTCGTTCAATATTTTAGTTATAAACAGATGCCACAACTTGCTTTCATTTTGCCTTTAGTAATCTTTTCTTGAAGTTCGCTTTGTATTGTCTTCAACTCAGTATTTCTAAGCATTACTTGGCTAATGTAAAAAATAATCTATAATTTTATTTGTTTTCTTGAATGAGATTCAAATGATTACATTTTACTTTTTCATTAATAATTTTAAATCCTGAAATATAAATTTTAAAAAAATACAACCATAAAGATTAAAAGAATAAATATTTTATTTAAGTTTCATAAACTTTGCAGTCACATCTGTATCAATCTTATCTGCATATACATGTTTATATTATAAATTATGCGGTTATATATATGATAATTACTACATAGATAGTCGAAAGTACTTTTATTAAATTATGGTATATATTTAGTCAAAATAAGAGTCATAGATCACATGACTCTATTCTCTTAAGCTTGTAAGTTATAAACAATGAGGATTGCCAATTCCTCAACAAGCTTTATGATAAATGCTTAGCCAGAGCCAGCATTTAAAATATCTCTGTCAGGAACCCCCCCCCAACCCCTGACCATGGTTTCATGCTTTTAAAATATTTTACTGTATTAATTATTGTATTGTTTTGAATAGTTATATATATTTTATTATAATTGGAATACAGAGATTGATTAATAATATATATATATATATATATATATTGTAAATATCGATAAGTCTATCTATATTTTAAAAATTGTCATTTGTTATTAAAAAAAAAATCTCTTTGAGTTGATGTTTATATATGAAGTATTATTATTGTTTATGGTTATTAGGTGTAGTTATTGTTTGAAGTTATTATTTTATTTATATGTTGATGGTACATGGTTATGAATATTTAATTATTATAAATAAATAGAGACATATAAATTGTTGATTATATAAAAAAAATATTTTATTTGCAGTGATTATTAACCTTTTAACCGCTAATTTTATCATTGGTTGTATCAGATAAAAATCAAATCTTTTAATTGGCCAACTCACAAACTGAAGACAAAGCCTATTGTTAAAACATATTCGCCTATAATATTAAATTCAACTCAGATACGTTTATAAAAAGTATATAATTAATTTTTCAGGTCATGAAGAAAACGAAAATTCTTTCAAAAATAAATTGCTATTTATTTATTCTAAAATATTAAATATCGGCAACATAAAAGTTATAATGTAAACAAAAAGATCGACTTTTACGTTATAGAAAAGTAAATATTTCTTTTTACTACAACTTCAATATTTGGACTAAAATCTTCAATATTTTTCGAAAATAATTTTGTTTTTTTATTATTCTCTCTGAAAATTATGTTTAATTTCCATAAATATTATTTAATAATAATTTAAATCGTATTCGAAATGAAAATCTCAGCGTTTTTCTTTATTTTCTTTGATCAGGCAGTTTCTTTGTTCTTTCCAACCAATCAGAATGTCTTTTTCGGCTGAGAGCATGCTAAGAACCAATCACAAATAATGTTCCTTCGTTGTTTAGGTTTAAATGTGTTTTTTTTCTATTTTTTACTTCTAAAATAAATCGGAAGATGTCACCATCGTACAGAACTTTTAAAAACGAATTCAACACATGTTTAACGAATATTTTCGTATAAAAACTGGCTGAGTTAGAGTGATTTCAGATGTCGACGAGGAGCCTCGTAAAAAACAGTCAAAGAATTAAAAAAATGCAATATTATTATTTATGTATATTTTTAAAGCTGTCAAATAAAATTTCAATTTAATATTTTTTATATATATGCTTGATATTTTTTTTTAATGTTAATTGTTTAAAATAAAACATGTGTAACAATGGTTTTCAAAACAGCATTTGCTAGCACGTGGAACAACAGCAACAACAAAAAAAAAGAAGCCATTATTATTAGGATAGTGATTAAAAAAACAAAAGGATAAAATTTTGTTGTACTTTGTTTCTTTGAAATTACCATTCTTCAGAATATTGGAATAAGATAGATTTCTATGGTAAATACATAAATCATGACAGGCTAATAGAGATATATCGCAGCCAAGAGGCTGCACCATTTTCTTTCATTTATTCCAAGGCAGTTTAAAAAGAAAAACTAAGAAAATTTCAACACATGAATTTCATCGTGTTTGAAGCTGAAATTTGACATAGCTATCTGGAATCTATAATGGTCAATCTAATAATAATCTGGAGGTAACTGGAATTAATATATTGGATTCAACATTTCAATTTATTTATTTATTTTTCAAGGAAAGAAATTTTAGAAGGATAAAAATATACATACATCCAAGAATTGACAATTTTCTCTAACGTGATAGTTTCTTCACTTTAACTAGAATGCATTCTAATATTAAACGGATAAAGAAATAAAACAATGGAATAAGTTGACTTTTGAAGGAAAACTAAACAGGTGAACTTTGAAAGGTAGTCAATAATTTTATATGTATAAATGATATATAAATATATTTTTGAGATCGATATTTTTGTTTACTTTTATTTTTCATTATAAAAATATAACGTTTTATAAATATTCAATTCAAGCGTCTTGTTTTCTAACAGCAATAAACGTTTAACAGGTGTCAAAATTAACACTTAAGTAATTTAAAATCTTAAAGTATGGCTTATAAGTTTGGGTTGCATATGAGTTGTTATGTATATTTTAATAAGTAAATTTATATTCGCAAATTTTTATTATAAAAATTGTTTTATTATTAATTTATTTCCATTTTTTTTTTAACTTTATATAATGATTCTTATGCATACCAAAACAATAATTTATATATATTTGCTGTATATAATATTTTTTTTTATTATTTTAAATATCTGAAAAATATAAATATGGATTTGTATTTATATTAATATCTACTTGTTAAGCACAGATATGTCTTTATCTATTTAATATATATACTTATTGCAAGTATATATGTATATTTATTATTTGGGTTTGTATTTAAAACATTGATATTACCTAAAATTAAACCCTAATATAAAAATAAAGGATGTACTATTTGTTTTATAAGTAATGCCTTTGTAATTTATTTGAAAGAGTATTAATATTTTATTCTTATTATTCTTTTAATGCCAGAGTCATTATGAAATTAATTGAATTCACAATTTAATAGAGGATAACTTCATATTTCACTTATTGTTTAGTCTTTAGGCCACTTACACATATTATTATTCATTGATATGTTTAGATATACATAAATTTACATAATAGATGTGTATATTGGATTTAATAGAATTCCCTTTGTTTCTGATATATATTTGATTAGTTAGTCATATCAACCTTGAAAATAAATTATAATGATAGATCTCATTGCTCTGTATGATTTTAGATTTATTTCATGTATAGCTAGTTGGAAGGGCATATAAACAATTTATTTAAATATAACTGGGATAATTTTGTCTTTCTTCATTTAAATCATACAATCTATTATATTAGGCTTTCTCAACAATTGGATTCATTTAGATTATATATATTCCATTACGTTTATCATCCAATGTTTGAAGCATTATTTTCTTCTCATATATTGATGTTCCATTACATTTGAGGTATAATATGTTTATATGATATATTGTCCATTACATTTGGCACCACAAACTGTTGGTCCCAGTTAACTGATGATTGGTATAATGGAGTAAAAGTATGTTCCATTACATTTGGACGCCATAACGTGGTCAGCATTATATGTTCGTTTAATTATTCATTACATTTGGTGTCTCAAAGTTAGGGGCTTGGTTAACTAATGATTATTGTTGCAAAAGTTCATATGTTTATTTTCATTTGAGATCATATAAAGATACATTCCATTATATTTGGCTTTCCCAATGTTTGGGGCCTTCTTTTTTCAATTTAAATGGAATGCAGCAAGTACATTCCATTACAATATATATATATATATATATTGTAACGGTATATGCCGTTACATTAATTTAAAATTAGAATAAAATTATTTTTTTAAATTCGTAAATAAAAACTAAAAGCTAAAAAAATTAGAGTTGTTAAATGTGTATACATATACAGCACAGATTAAATGAAAACTTTAAAAGTATTATTTTCTTATAAAAAAAAATATTTGAATGTACTTTTTTATAAAAAAAGTACAAGATCTAATGATAAAATATTTTTGTAAATGGAAATGATTGTTTTATAAATTAAACGAAAAGAAAACTAGCCCTTGGGGCTCTTATATAAAAAAGTCAAATGAAATATAGATAAGAGAACAAAAATAAATTAGATGTCCAATAGAAGCAGCAATGAAGGCTCAGACCATAACGAAAATTTGGAACAGAAAACCATTGTTCAGTGAATCCAGACGATCGGTATAAAAGGAAAAATATTGAAATTAAGAACAGTTCCAGCTTGATTTTGTGAGACGGGTGATAAGACACACTTGTTGCTCTCTCTCAATTATTTCAAATGAAATGACTGTAATACCAGGATTGAACCAGCTAAGGCCACCTTCAGATAGCCCAGTCTTCAAATAAAGACTTCGTGGGAATTGACACCAGGAACCGGGAGCTCTTCTACTGTAAGATATAAACAGAAAATTTTACAAAAGTAATTAAGAACTTTAAAGATTTGACAAGCTAAACCTAAATTTTAAAATGAACTTTTATCTGACTTTTAAGTTTCCAGATTAATTATTAATGTTTAATTTTTATACATTTGAGTTTGCTAAAAATCATTTCCATTTTTTATTTTTATTAATATTTATTGTATAAATTATTTAAATGCATTAAATTTAAGTTGGGTATAGATGTTTGCATAGATTCGTTAATCTTTAATTATGTTTTTGTTTTCATATTTGATTAAAATATATAGACATTCGGTAAAAAATGATACCTTACGTTGAGTATCTAAAATGTATTTATTCGGATGTATTTTAAGTATTGGCATCAATGCAGCATCTTATGATGAATGCCATTGGGTTTCTTATAAATTTCCTCTGCAATTCCATCAATGACTTTATATTTTGATCGTTTATGTTTATTTTGAAATGTTTTTAACTGTGTAATCTATGTAGCCGATCTATACTCATCATTAAAAAACAACCTTTTATAAAATTCATCTGTGCAAACTTATATAAATGTTAAATTTAAGTTGGGCATGAATGGCTGTATAGATTTGTAAAGTTATATTAATTAATTAAGAGAGGGTTAATCATTGTTATTTGTTTCGTAGTATGATTGGGTCAATGGATTGGATGTATCGGTGTAATTAGTAAATGTAGTATGATGTCCGCTATGTGCAGGATCACCATTATATGCCATACACCCCTTTTTGTCTATAGAAGGGGATAGTAAGATGGAAAGTGCAGTCCCTTCCTATGGAGTTTTTTATTGTTCTTCTTGCTAGACAGATGTAGTATTCCTGTCTGGATGAGAGTCAATGTCTTCTCTAACCATGCTGTTCAGATGTACATTCCTGACAGTATGGTATTTGTGCTGTCGTATTCATGTTGCATTGAATATCTCGATGTATCAGATGGATTGACGTTGGTTTGACTGCGAACTTTTAGCCTAAGGTTAAATAAGGGATAGAATATTGTCATTTCAAATGCAATCTATGTAATTTATTCATACTCGACACTCTTAAAAATATATTAATAAATTCATCTGTATGAATGGTTTAAAATTTAAAATAATAATTTAAATTTAAAAATTAATATTGAAATCTGAAATAATAAAAATGTTATTCCTCACATTTTTAAATATTATTTATGTGCATTAATAAATGTTTGTGTGTTAATTACTGGCAGTGGCTTCTTTTATTTAATTTTTTTTTTTATATTTAAGATATAACTTAAATAAAGTTATATATTATTATCTCTGCATCTCACTGGGCTAGTGATTGGGGCTAATGGTCTCTATATATGTAAAAGTTAGATCTTAACAGCATGTATCTGCCTACTCTATAAATTTTCCAGGTTCAAATGCCTGGTGGTGTCCTGTAGCAACAGATATGGTAAGACTTATTTGATCTCACCAACCCAGATCATTATAATATATATATATATATATATATATATATTCATTTTATACAAATTTATAAGCTGTTTGTATTAAGAAATGTTTAAAAAATATATACTTTACATATAAACACTTTAGTTTCCATGAAATAATGCACATCAAATTCAATATGTTCTTAAATTTTGCAAAACTTTTAGAATTATCATTAGAAAACATTTTATTACACAAAATACTGCACATTAAGTTTAGAAAAAATAATAATGGAGGAATAAAATGTATATACTTCCAACATAAATTGAAGAAATTATATTAATAAACATTTTCACATATGACATTCTAAGATGGAAACAAACCTATTGGTGATTGTGAAGATTATTTACTTTTTTAAAAGAAACATGATTGCACATGTGCTCAAAGACAGATAAATGGCTGCTTGTGTATTGTGAAATGTATTAAATCTATAAATTTTAATGCATTTTTGTTTGTCTGTTTGATTATTTACATTTTTGTTTGTTTATATTTTAAAATGCTTTTACTGATTTTGGAAAATCTATTTATTGATTGATTAACTTTATCTCGTTCAAGTTAGAATGAAATTTTAAAATTGGGGCATAAAATATTTAAATTCAATACAATTGCTTGAAAATTGATGTATAACTAAGTTATATTACATTAACCCATTTAAAACACATCTTTTTAGTATGCAAATTAGTTTGATAGATATGGAACAGAGATAAAAAAAAAAGAATAATATTCAATAATTTGACATGCTGTACTTAACAATTATTCTGGAAATTTTCATTTGGTTTAAATAATGGTCACAAGAGGGCAGTTTTTTCTTTCAACTTAATATCAGTTTCAAAATTATTATAAATTCTTAATGCAGATAAACACATTTAGTATGTGTACATAATTATATATGTACAATAAATCATTAACTAAATTTTCTATATAAAATTGTTATTCAGTTTTTATTTTTATTTTTAAATAATAGTTTCTAAAAAAAAACAGCTTAACTAAAATCATGCATTATTTAAAATAATTGCAAAAAGTTAAAAAAGAAAATTCCAGAAATTGTTTTTAAAACAATGATTGTGAATTTTCTTCTTTAGAATTTTTTTTTGAACAACTGTTTTAAAATAAATATAAAAACTGTCAAACTATTGTAAATGTAAAACTTAGTTACTGATTTATTATAGATGCATAATTATATATAAATAATATTTAATTTATAAAGTGCAAACAGTATTTGAAATTAAACTGAGAGTCTGCAAACCTCTCACACTTATTAGCCAATCAGGTGTTATTAATAGCGATCAAATAATAAATACAAGACAGCGAATTTAGCAAGAAGCGGGCATCCATCCTCTTCTTTACTATATATTGTATATAAGCTATTAGATATTTCTTATGTACAGAAATTAATTAAATCAATCCCTATTTTTACAGCATGTTCTAGTGATATATATATATATTGAAACGGAAATCTCCAATCCCTTTCCGTTTCACCATCAACCTAATGACCTACTCATCTGAACTAGTTTCGAACCTATCTTAAATGTAAAAATGTCATATGTAAAAATGTTATATATAAGTCGCGCGGAAAAACTTTGCTATAATGGCCGCTTGAGTTGCATCATCCATTTACATACGACATGCTATAATTAGACAGGTTTGATAAAATTATAGTGGAAAAATGCTCATAATTAATTATAGAATGTTTTATTAATTTTCAGTCAATTTTTAATTATATTCGCTATAATATTCGTATGTGGATGGATAATTTAAACCTTGAAATAACGGCAAAATGATTCATATATATTTAAGTTTAAATAAAAGTAATATAAATGTTTTCTTTAATTTATTTAACGGTTTTCTGATTTAATGTTTTACATATATAATTGAAACTAAAGTATTTTCTTTAAATTTGCTTTTTTTTAAACAAATAATTTGGTAAAAACAAATATGTTAAAAGTTATTTATTTCAGTAAAATAAAAACCAGCCATTTGTAATTAAAAATGAGAATTTTGTGTAAACAAGATATCAATTAGTGACTGCACCCCGGGTAAAAAGTAAAATCTAGTTTACTGATTGATTTTTGTTTGCAACAAAAGACTTTTTCATTAAATCAGAATACCGTTCCTTCTGCTAAGTAATGACACCTGAAAAGGAATTTAATTAATGAAAATGAATCAAATTATATAGTTTATATATTTTGATACATTTTTTTAAGGAAATTAAATATAACACCTCGGAGATTTTATCAGTTGTTGTAGAAATTGAATTATATTATTTTGCTTTAATTAATAGTCAATTGGTCCCGAGGCTTACGAAATTCCAGAAAGGTGTTTAAGTTTAGTAGAAGGGTATAAATAGGCCTTATTTTAAGCGGGAAGGAGAATCCATCTTACTTTTGAAGAGAGTCAACAGGAGAAGTTTTATATTTGTTCAACCTTAACATGTCTGGCTAAAGTCAGGCAAAATTTTGCTGCTTTCCCGTGATGGAACGCCTAGTTCAATCCATCAAATGCCAAAGGAACAACCAAGCTTACACCAACTAAATTTAAAGATGTCATAAGCCGCTAAAAGAACTTGCCTTCGTTCCAACACCATTTTAAATTGTCTCGCAACTGAATAAGAACATGCCATAAGCTGCCAAAGAACTCACCTTCGTTCCAGCTCGAATATCTCCAGTTCAGCTATAGGAGAACTGTTTTAATATTATTTAAAATAGCAGAGCTCTGTGTGAATTTCAACAACATCATTATTTCTTCAAAATCAGGTTAGCTAACCATATTATTGTAATTTCTTTCTAAATTATTTTCCAAATAATATTGTAAATTCTCTATAATGAAATACTTTTGCAAACTTCTTTATTAATTCAATATTGTAAACTCTGTCTAAATCGATTTGAAATCTATAAATGAAATATTTTTGCTAAATTTCTTTGTTAATTAATATTTCGCTATATAATTTAATCACTGCAGTTATATTTTGCTTTTCTTTTGCTTATTTTATTTATTATTAGTTATGCCTATGTTTCGAAACGGCGTGCATTTAATTAGTAAAATGTTTTTAAAGATATGAATTTAAAATCTCCGCATTATTATTTATATAGCGCTGTTTCGAAACCCAAATTCATATTTTCTCATTTTGTAAATTAATTAATAAATATAAAATGTGGCGTTTCAACCTTTATTTTGTTACTAAAGATCAAACTAGCCTGGAGTGCAATCATAAGTATATTTTTTAGTTAAGTATTCGTAAGTCCCCTATTAAATATACTTTCCCCCCTTTTAAGAGTTTAGTAGTTATAGATAACTAAAGAGATTGAACGGGATAAAGTAAAGTTTGTATCTATATAGATTCCTGTCAGTAGCATATCGTATTTCTCATGCTACAGAAGAGTTGGCTCTTTTGATCAAGCTGATGATCTAGTGTTCATTTAATATATGATCTTTAATTTATAATATCCTTCGGCTTGGCGGATGTGGGATTTATTAATATTTTCTCGTTGTGCTGTTTTATATATAAGATGGAGCCATGGCATTGCCAGCACATCTTCTCTTATGGGTAGTGCAGTAGCGAAGTCTGAGCTACGGGCCAGATTAGCACGTAAGTCCCCCGCCTCTGAACCAAATAAAGGTTGGTTCTTGGGTAAACCGTTGTTTGTCACAAAAACCCTAAAACTATTCATCTATCCACAGAGCCACTTTATTATTATACTTTACTTGTGCCTAGCATATTAGTAAAATCTTTATAGCCAACTCTTTCCTCCCTAATATGCAATCTTCGGCATTGAACCAAAGCATTCTTGAAAACCCGTTCGATCTTAAGCTATCTGGGATGCTTTATAAGCCCATAGTTAATATATAAATTGATTATAGTCAGATGTATTAAGTTTCACTCCAGACTTGGTTTGATTTTACGTAAAAGAACCACAAGCCACTCGAACTGATTATCAAAGAACATAACAAATAAGTTAATGTAGTGATTAGTTGTATAGCAGGATATTTGGCTCCATTGAATCATAGCCACAAACCTATTTTGCCAACAACAATTGTCAATAAATATATTTTAATTCATCATATATCAGTTTCTGTCTCATTATTAAATCGGTGAAATTCACTAATTGCCCATAAGTAATCATTAGTAAAGCCCCTATTATTTAAATATGTTAGGTTTTATCTGTGGAATGTCTAGTATTTACATTGTTTATATATATGTTTAAGTCCATGAGTCTTATTGTTTTCTCCGATTTGCTAGTGGGCCGGATGAAGAATTAAATCTTGTGTGCTACCATTGTTATGTTATCCATTGGGTGTTAGATCTGGTGCTTGGAGAGTGGGTTCGAATCCAGGCTGGTCCCTGACCTAAATCTCAGGCTTGACTGGGTTTGAAGTACATTTTGTGAGTTCCAGCTCGTGTTAGATGGATAAGCATGTTTTGACTGGCACAATATATATATATATGAATAACAATCAACAATCTCAAACCATTATTAAGGCAACCATATTTTAACAATAAGATGGAATCTCACTTTTATTTATGATCCAATATATTTACATAGACATTAAAGATTCCAACATGACCCTCGAAATTGAAATTATTGGTACAAAAAGTTTAAATAAACTTCATTAAACAAATAAATATAACCTGATCTGAATGCATTGTAATAAATAGTCAATTATAACATTACAAACTGCAATTATATTTTACAAATTGCACCCAAAGTATTACTTAAATAATAAGTGTAATAATGCTAAAAGCTAAATGGGTTTATAAGTAATCATTAAAAAACTTTCAACACTTAGACAATCCCAATATCAATAACAATCAACAATTTTAAGATATTTTCAAGGTTACCTCCAATTAGCAATAAAGATAAAATCTCACATTTATTTATGGTCCAATATAATTATATAGACACTAGAGATGGCAACTTGATCTTTATTGTTAAAAGGAGGTTGCCTTGACAACAGTTTGAGATTGTTGGTTGTTATTGATATTGGGATTGGCTAAAGGTTAACTGACTTCTAATGATTATATATATATATATATTTCTCCAGCCAATTTAAAGTACAATATTATTTTACATTTTCATTTACTTTGCCAATAAACTTAAAAATAATATATATATATATATATATATATATATATATATATATATATATATATATATATATATATATATATATATATATATATATATATATAATTGTTTCTTTAACCACAATTGGAGTTTTTAGATTTAACTTGAAATAAAAGCATGGGAAGTCCAGAAATTAATTAAGCCTATCCCTATTTTTTATAACAAAGAATTGACTTAATTAATTTCTGGACCTCACCCCTCCAGATGGTTTTATTTCAAGTTAAATTTAAAATGACTAATTATGGTTGAAGAAACAATTATTTTATTTCTAATAAAAGCATTTAATGTAAAAAAAAAAATTAACTCTATTATTTTAGGAACTCAACAATTTAAATCATGTATATTGATACAATTTGTAACTTCACAGTACATTAATAAAATAATAATTAAATTAAATAATCAGAAACCTTAATGAAATAAAATTTATTCTTCTGATGCTGATTATGTATATAATTATACAATTAATATGTTTTAATTCAATTATATTGATTTTAAAATAAAAAAAAGTTTTTATAATAAAACAGTTATAATGGGGTACTTATTTATATAGTTTTATGTTTTAACCTGTAACAGTCATTAGGAATCATGCCACTACACGTGCACTGCATATATGTAAACACTTTTAAGGAATACTCTCCTTTCCAAATACAAGATAAAGTTTTTTGAAAAGATAGAATGAATCCACTCTATCTTTTTAACCTATACATATATATATATATATATATATATATATATATATATATATATATATATATATATATATATATATATATATATAGGCAAAATCTTAAGCATTTGGAAATAAGAGCATGGAGATATTAATTAATCACTTTTAATTTCTCTTGCTATGTTTTAATTATTGATGTCTGTGAAATTTTTATAATTTACAGCATGTCAGTATTATATTTAATATTAAACATATATAATGAGTTATTTATTTATATACCATTATGTTTTAATCTGTAACAAACATTAGGGATAGCTTTACTACACGTGCACTGTAAACTAATAAACACTTTTGATGAATACTTTTTTTTCCAAACACAAGATAAAGTCTTTTGAAAAAAATAGAATGAAGCCACTTTATATTTTTAAGCTAAATATATATGGATAGACAAATCTTAAAAGCATTTGGAAATGAAAGTGTGAAGATATTAATTAATCATTTTTAAATTCCATTTGATATGTTTACATGGTTAATATTACATCTAATACTAACATGCCATAAATTGTAAAAATATTGCAAATATTAATAATTAAAAACATAGCAAATGGAATTAATTAATACCTTCACACTCTCATTTCCAAATACATAAGATTCATTTTTAATGTTCTCACAAAATTAAATAATTACTTTTTAACAATCATTAAGGATCACCCATTGAATATGGGCTGTAACTAATAAACACTTCTAAGGAATACTTTTCTTTCCAAATGCAGGATAAATTCTTTTGAAAATATAGACTGAATCCATACTATCTTTTTAACCTATATATATATATATATATATATATATATATATATATATATATATATATATATATATATATATATATATATATATATATATATATATATATATATATAATCAATTGTTGATTTAATTTTGAAATCTTAATTTAGGCATATGTTAAGGTTGGATGTTTTTTATCTTTAATGTTAAATCTACATTTTAAAAAAATAAATATTAAAATGTAAAATGAAAAACTTTTTAAGGTAATATAGGAATCACATGATCACCATCTCTTATACTAGCACATAATTGTTATTAAACAAGGCAAACTCTCTATATAGTAGTGCCACCCTGTGCCAACCAGAGTAATCAATGGATGCCAGAAGGCTTGTGCATAAAATCCCTATCTACTCATTGACAAGCCAGAAACTAGTCTGGGGATATTGGATGAGTAGGCACTAGATAGGGATTTTATGCACAAGCCTTCTGGCATCCATTGATTACTCTGGTTCACACCGGGTGACATTACTGTATGGAGAGTTTTGTCTTGTTTAGTAATATAGAAATGTCAGCATGCATTTTTATTTAAAATAATTCATTTTATGTACCATTAACCTTCTTAAAATGAGCAGACACTATGACAGGTTTTTTTTTTACTTGCTATAAGCTTTCAAATTTCATTTTAGAATTAAACTATTATTATGTATTATAATATAAGAAATTGGACTTCATTTGATATATGTTTTTATTTAAAAATTAAATAAATTTTAGAAAATTACATATGACTTTCATATTTTTTTTAAAAAAAAAAGATTTTGATCAAACAAAGCACAATTTCACCATTCAACTTTTAGGAAGCACCCATTGATTTTGCAAAATTAACAAAATCTTTTTGTTTGACATTTGTATTTAAATTGTGAATAAATAATTGTCAATATGTGATAAATATTTCAAGTTAAGCTTTAAAGGTTTATTTTTTTTAGTAATTTTTACTATATTGCTATATTTTCTAATGGGCTGTGAGTGATGGCATATTTCTAACAGATTGTAATTCCTGCCACCATAATTTCTATTGTAACATTACTCAGAAAAATATAGCCCTTTATAATCAAAAATAATACATTTGTGTAGAAAATAAATATGTAATATATATATATATATATATATTGATTTATAATAATTATTACACAACTATTGTGCAAAAATAATTCTAATCTTTCTAAAAAGTCAAGTTTTTAACATTCTAATATTTTTTAATATTTGTCAAAATAATTTCACAAAGTTTGAGACCTCCAAAAAAAAAACAATGTATGCTCAGCATAGTGATGTTCTGCAGCCTTTGAATTTCCCATGTTTTTGATTATCTTGACTTCATTAGAATTTTTTTGAAATTAAAATATTAGAAAAAAAATATACAGTGACTTTTAACATTTGAAAAAAGTTGTCAAAATCTTTCAATAGAGGGAGACATATAATAATTGAATTTCTTAATTTCTCAGGCATGGCAGCACTGTTTGAAAGAAAGATATGGGCAAATAAAAAAATTATAACATTTAAAAAGCAATGATTATACTTAAATATTTTTTTTTATAATTAAAAATGATCTGTAACTTGTTTTAAATGAACTCTAAAGAACAGAAAAAGCACAATTGGTAATTAGAATTAAAGAAAACAAACATGTTTTTTGAAGCAAATACATATACTTGTGAGGCAGGTTTGTCAGCTGTCAGAAGAGCTATATAAAGTTAAGGTATATATATATCACTGTGAGAACCTGTTGGGGCATAAACCTGAATTATCTGCATTATGGATGTACAAAAGGCTTTTGATCAGAGTAAACAACATTTTAAAATTGTTATGGGAGATTTTAATGCTAGAATTGGTAAACAAATGAAAGATGAAAGTGTTGTAGGTAATTTTGGTTATGGTAATAGAAATGAGAGAGGACATAGACTTGTGGAGTTTGCAGAGAAGGAAAAACTTTATATTATGAATTCTTTTTTTGAGAAAAATGTTAGAAGGAAATGGACATGGAAGCATCCAAATGAAGGTACAGCAGAAATGGATTATATTTTGACTAACAGGAAATACATATTTCAAGATTGTAATGTTCTTAATAAATTTAACACAGGAAGTGATCATCGATTAGTAAGGGGTAAGATACATGTTAATGTAAAACTAGAGAGACAAAAATTATTAAGAAAAACTATATTTACAGTTGATATTCCTAATCTTCAGAAACATTCTAGTGAATTTAAATTAGAACTTACAAATCGGTTTCAAGTATTAGTAGATTTTGAACATGATTCAGATTTGAATGAAATTAATATGAAAATAACTGATACACTTTTAAAAACTGCAACAAAGATAGCTGGTAGAAAAAAGCAGCAATTGACTAATAAAATTTCTACTGAGACTAGAGAACTTATGAAGAAAAGAAGGAATATGAAGATATGCAAGAATGATGCATTAAAAAGAATTGAATATCTCAAATTTTGTAAAATGGTGCAAAAAAGAGTTGAAAATGATATAAGAAAGTATAACTGTGAACTAGCAAGAAAAGCTGTAGAAGAAAATAAAAGTCTTAAGAATGTAAAACAACATTTTGGTATTGGTAGGAAATTTATATCTGCAATAAGGAAAAAAGATGGAATTATTACTAAAAAGAGGGATGACATTATGAAATTGGTAGAAGATTTTTATCAAGAATTATATAGTAATAAAGAACAAGTACCTCCTATATCTATTACATCTTCCGAATTGCCCAGAATTTTAAATGAAGAAGTGAGAAATGCAATTAAATGTATGAAATAAGGAAAGGCTCCATGTAATGATGGAATTATAATTGATATATTAAAAGAAGCAGGTGAAGAAACAGAAAAAATATTAGCAAAGTTATATACCAAATGTCTAAATGATAAAGATGTACCGGATGATTGGAAGAATGCAATAATAATATTAATATTTAAAAAAGGTGATAAAGAAGATATTAGAAATTACAGACCTATCAGCCTTTTATCAGTTTTATATAAAATTTTTACCAAGATAATTACAACTCGTCTACAGAGAACCTTGGATTTTCACCAACCAAGAGAACAAGCTGGATTTAAAAGTGGTTTTAGTACAGTAGATCATATTCAAGAATTGAGAGAAGTTATAGAAAGGACAAATGAATATGAGTTGTCATTATGTTTTGGATTTGTAGATTATGAAAAGGCATTTGATTCTATAAACATTTCTTCAGTGATTAAAGCATTGGATCATCAAGGTATAGATCCAGGATATTGTCATATTTTAAAGAATATTTATAAAAATGCAACAGCAACAATTAGATTACATAATGATACTGGGAAAGTCAACATTGAGAAAGGTGTAAGACAAGGTGACTCCATATCTCCAAAACTTTTTACAGCAGTGCTGCAAGAAGTATTTTGTGGATTAAAATGGGAAACTAAAGGAGTGAAAGTAAATGGAGATTATTTAACTCATTTAGATTTCGCAGATGATGTAGTTGTTTTTGCAAATAATGCTTCCGAGCTGCAGGAAATGTTGCAGGAGTTATCAGATGAAAGTAGGAAAGTAGGACTAAAGATAAATGTTCAAAAGACTAAAGTAATGTTTAATCGATTTGCTCAAAATATGAAAATAAAGATTGATTATGAAGAATTAGAAGAAGTTAACAGTTACAAATACCTTGGTCAGATTATTAATACAGATGGAAACATAATGGAGGAAATTAATCATAGAATTAAACTTGGTTGGAGTGCTTTTGGTAGAAATAACTTGATATTAAAAGGAAATATGCCTATGTGTTTGAAAAGAAAGGTTTTTAACAAATGTGTTTTACCAGTTCTTACTTAAGGATCTGAGACTTGGACACTTAATAGAAGATCAATACAGAGACTTCAGACCACTCAAAGAAGTATGGAGAGATGTATGTTGGGAGTAACAAGAAGAGATCGAAAGGCAATGTATGGGTAAGAGAACAAACAGGTGTTACTGACCTCATTGAAAAAATTAAAAGATTGAAGTGGAGTTGGGCTGGACATATTGCTAGAAGAGATGATAATAGATGGACAATTGAAATTTTAAACTGGATTCCAAGAGATTGTAAAAGACCCAGAAGGAGACCACATGTAAGATGGATGGACGAAATAAGAAAATGTGTAGGGGTGATGTGGAGAAGAGAAGCTAAAGATCGGAGAAGATGGATTAAACTTGGAGAGACCTTCATCCTGCAGTGTATTGATAATGGTTGATAATGATGATATATATATATATATATATATATATATATATATATATATATATATATATATATATATATATATATATATATATATATATATATATATATATATATATATTGTTAAAAACATTGTTGATTGTTACTGATATTGGGATTGTCTAAGTGTTGATTAGTTTTTGATGATATATATATATACACATTCGTTCACACATTTAAATTTTATACCCATAGAATATGCATAGAACAGTTTAATTATCACGGAGCACAATATAGTGAAAAATAAGAAAAACTGAAATGGCCATAAGAACAGGAAATCACCACATACAGCACTGCCAGTGATTATATATCTAGGTCATAAAATATCACTGTAATGGGAAATAAACATAAAAATTATATTTCATTTATTGACCCAAGTAAACAATGACTACAAAATAAATAAAATTTATTTCATTGTTCAATAAGAGTAATAACTAATGTACTAAAGCTTCAAGATGTAATCTACTAACTATGTGAACAAACTGAACACCCATATAAAAAACTGCTAAAGTCAGTAATAAACATAAAGGAATGTGACTGTTATGTGTCAAAAAATTCTGTAGAAAAAGAAATGTATACTTCAAAAGTAAGAATGAATATTGATAAGGAAGAATAAAATATGTTTTAGGCAATAATATAATAAGAAGTTACCATTCTTAGTCAATGGTGGGCTGTTCAAATTATTCTTTAGACTTGTGCTGTTTGAAGATTAACTTTATATTTGTTCACAGAGGCTATTTCTGAAAAACATAACATTTGGCAAAGTGGTGTGAGCATTTTATATTTTTCATATGTTTGTTTAAGATTTTTTTAACAATACTTAGTTATATTATAGAATTTATTCAGAAATATTTATTTTAGAAGAAGACATGTTGAGAAAAATCAAAAACCTTTGACGTCTCATATTGTAAGTAACAATGAATCAATGTTATTCTGTGACCATCGCAGATGACTAAAAAAAATATATATTAACTTATTTATTTTTCCCATACATTTTTACAGTTATAAATATTATTTTAAATTTGAAATATAATTTTATTAGCTTTAAGTAATCTAAACATTAATTTATTCAATCTTTACTAACTAAATTATATTAATTTTGATTAGTTTGCGTAAATATTGGTTATTTACATATTAGTTCGTCACTGGTGAAAGTGACCAGAAAGTAATTAGTCAAAATGTTGGTTTTTCTCATCATTTTATGATTTAAACTATGTTGTGATGTCATGAAAAAATGCTTGTTATGTTGTGATGTCATGAAATAATGCTTTTTATATCATGATGTCATGAGAGAATGCTTCCTAAGTTGTGACATCATGAAAGAATACTTGCTGTATTGTGATGTCATGAAAGAATGCTTGGTATATTGTGATGTCACAAAAGAATGCTTGCATGAGTAATCAATCATCTAACAAAAGTAACTCATACACTCAGTTTATTGTCCATCTTTAATTTTTACAAAGTAAATGTATGTAGTATTTTATTTTCAAAAGCAAATGATTAAAATTTGGTACTTTATGTCCACAGTTTAGACAAACAATGGTACTGCTTTGTTCAGGATTGTGGAAAGATAGTAGCCATTTGTAATAAAAGATGCTAAAATGAACATTTTGTAAATGGACACAATTACATGGTTATATATACGTATATATTGTTTTGGTTGGTTATCACTTGTAATATATCCATATTATTAAAAGTTTACTTGTTGGAAGCTCATTTTTCACAAAACCATAAATGCATGTTTGTTTCATTTCCACTAAATATAGTTATAAGATAGCTATTTTTTTTTTCAAAATAAATCTTCATAAATTTATTTGGTGGAAGATAATTTTTCACAAAAGTTGTAAATGCATATTTGTAGACATTTATTTCATTTCCAGTAAAACTTTATAGATAATCATTTTTCCAAATAAATCTTTAATTGATCAATTATGTTTGTCAGACAGTCCCATGTAAATGTTATTTTCTGAGATTGCAAGATTATATTATAGCCAGACTAATACGTATGTGAAATCTCAGTGCCATACTAATAAGCTAAGTACCAAATATTGTTATAAATAAAGCCATAATTGATGAATAATGTAATCTGTCAATAACTAACAAATAAAAAAAAAGATATTTAAAGAGTTAAATATTGTTTATATATAAAATCTGTATTTTTTCTGTTGTCTGATTGGTGAATGTATGAATGTTTGTCTGATGAAAAAAGTCATAACCACTTCATTTATGGGAAGAATGTAATTTAATCATGAAATAAATAATGTTGGAAAAACAATGAGTATGAATGCTTTAAACTTCAGAAATAGTATATATTTCATGGTAAACGTTCCCATCCTGCTGCTGAAACAGCCTGAATGCCAATTCATAATATTTGTTAAGGAGTTCCATGTTTGCCTGGATATAGTTCAGATGAATGACATACTTAGCAATATTTAATAAAAAACATATTTACAGTAAATCTTTAAAAAAAATTGTTAATGCAAGCAATTAAAAAAAAACAGGGGTTTTACAAAACACAGTAAATCTGGTAATAATAATAAAACAATAAAGTATTAACAGTGATAATAAATATTACTAATGAATATAGTAAAAAGAAGAAGAGACTTCAGTTGTTTCCATAACCATTTTCAATTGGAAACCATTTAAATTGGGTGGAAGTAAACATTTTTTCCTGAAAAAATGAAGTTTGCATTTAATCCATATAGGTATTTTGTACATTACTACCCCCATTCCTTAACTAACCAATGCTTGTTATTGTCACTAGATTCCAATTAAAAGTACATATAAATCAAATAGAATATCCAGTATAGATTAATTATTGTAATAATAATAAAGCAATAAAATACTAATGATATTAAAACATATTACTAATAACTATTACAAAAGACATAAATATTTAGAGTTATTTGCATATCCGTTTTCAATTGAAAACATTTAAAATTTGGTGGCTTTCACTTCCTCTAAATTTAAAAGGATTTTCAGTTGAAAATAGATTATGCAAATATTTGAAAGTACTTCTGAGTTTTATAATTGTTATTAGTATTAATTAGTTATGCTTAATATATAGATATATATATATCAACTAATAATTTGAAAGGTTAACTTTCCCATAATTCCATGAACTTAAGGTTTGCTGCATGCCTATTGATTAAGTTTTGCTTGTATTTATATAATTGGCATAGCTTCTTTTATTTTCTTTTTATTGTTATTTTTCTCAATTTCCAATATTTTTATATTATTATAATTAAAATTAAAACCATATATACATGAGTTATTATGGTCATAAAATTGGAAGCTGATATATTATTATTATCTTTACAATTTTGTTTTGTATTTTGAACCTTTTTTAATAAAAGCAAATGCTCTTTAGTTCTTTTCTCCAATATACTATTTGATTCCCCTATATATCAGCTACCACACCTATACATTCATAAATGGTGCAATTTTTATTTATAAATGAGTTTTTATCTTTAGAGTTATTTATTAATTTATTTAATATAGGAGGTGCATAAAATACAATGTCACATATACCTTTATAAATTTTCCTTGAGAAATTTGCTTGTTGATTCACATTTTGCTGTAATGATATCCAATTTTTTTTAGTAAAAACATCAACTTTATTATTAATATTTTTATTTTTATATTTTTTAATAGTATTATAAATATGATTGTAATTATAGCCAACATCTAACTATTCATTAGAATACATTTCAATATTTTTGCCTTTATCTGATAAATATTTACAAAGATTATTATTTCTAAATAAGAAGAACTTCAAACCTCATTTTGCTATTGGTTTAATAATCATATAGTAATCCACCTTACATCTATTTTTAGTTATCTTAAGATTGAGAAACTGAATATGACTTAAATTTTCATCTATTTTGATCCATTTTAAGCTTATATTACTTAATTCTTTAAACAAATTGTTAATTGTCTTTGACTTGCTGCAAATAAAAACATCATTGCCAAATTAATAATATAAAGTAATATATTTTTGATAACATTCCTTTTTTAAAATACTTTCCTCATATGTAGAAATTACAAAATTACATATTTGGGCAATAAGCAGACCCGCTGGCCAGCCATTACCCATTATTAAAAATTATTCTTAAAAACTGCATAAATATTTTTTTATAAATAAAGCTTAAGGTTTTAAATATAAATTTAATTATTTTGACATTAATATTTTTTTTTAAATTTAATGCATCAGAAATAATTTCAATAGACACCATTCGAGAAATTAAACCATACAATTCACATACATCTAAAGTACATATTATGTCAATAACATCAATGATAATGTCACAGATTTTACTCACAAAATCAAATGATGAACATATTATATATTTACCAAAATCAAGAATTTCTTGTATTGTTTTCTCAATTAATCGATATGTTTCATAATACCCCCTTCCCCAGATTGACTATTAACCATAATGATTCATTCACATTATGCAGTTTTATATTCAAAAAGATCTCTAGACATATTGCTGCAGAAGCATAAATCTTATAGCAAGTAGAATCAATAGGCAGGCAGCAAACATTAAGATCATGGAATTATGGGAAGGTTAACCTTTCAAAGTAATAGTTGACAAAGGCTACAAGGATAGTTGAAAGCCCTAAGTGACATTTATATTTTTTGTACTCTTCAAAAATTTTTGATTACTGTATTTACTAATATTTAATTACAAGATTCATAATATATATATATATATATATATATAATTCAGAACTTCAGACCATTCAAAGAAGTATGAAGATATGCATGTTAAGAGTAACAAAAGTGTTCAAAACAAAATACATAGGTGAGTGAACAAACAGGTGTTAAACCACTATATGGAGAGTTTTGCTTTGTTTTGAATTGTTTCAAACAGGTGTTAATGACATCATTAAACAAATTAAAAGACTGAAATGGAGTTAGCTGGAAATATTGCTTAAAGAGACGATAATAAATGGACAGTTGAAATCAAAACTGAATTCCAAGAGATTGTAATAGATCTAGAAAGCAGTCACATGTGAGAAAAATGAATGAAATAAGGTCATGTGCTGGTGTTATATGGAGAAGAAAGACTTGAGCTCAGAAAAGATGGATTGAGCTTAGAGAGAACTTCATCCTGCTGTGAATCAATAATGATTGAATAAATATATATATATATATATTAATTAAAATAAGTTATAAATTTCGTATCTTGCTTTTAAGCTTGCATTTTATGATCAATAGATGGAGCTTTACCAATAGCTCTAAACAAGCTATGTTTACATAAGCATTGACAAAGATAGAATTCAAAATCTCTATCGATTCTCCACTATTGATAGAGATTTTGAATTATATCTCTCTGGGCACTTGTGTATACAAATCTTGTTTAGAGCTATTGGTAAAGCTCCATCTATTGATCATATATATATATGAATATCTTCAAAGTGTAAAGTAATCCATTTAAATCAACTTAATTACAAAACACTTAACCTAAAATAACTGACTAAGGCCGTGAGTCAAAGTAAACTGATAAAGGATCCAAAAGGAGGCTGTATCAGTCTGTCAATTTACTTTGACTCTTAGTCTGAGACAGTTGATCTAGGTTAAGTGTTTTGTAATTAAGTTGATTTAAATGGATTACTCCATAATTCAATATTTCCATCTAAACATTCATTAAAATATTGCAACAATAAAAAACAAACCTGTCTTTACAATTATAATAACTTTTGAAAACGTGTGTATTTTAAATAAAGAGATAATATATGCAATTAGATTTATGGAAATGCTTCTAGATATAGTAGATTTCTTACAGACAATTTAAAAATACAAATAATAAAAGAATAAATATATTTTGAGCAAAGCCATGTTTCACTTGCCTAAATAATGAATATATAATCAAATTGAAATAATATTAAAGTAATATTGGTATTTAAAAATTATAAAAAAAACATTAAATATTACTGATGTAACAACCTCTGTCAATTTTAAATAAATTGTATATTATACAAAAAACATTACAATTCATCTACAGAGAACACTGGATTCAAACAAACAATATTTAAAAACAATTGTAGCACAGTATAATTATAACTATTAAGAGAAATCATTTATGAATTTTAATGAGTAGCAGACCATTTATGTACTAGTGAACAACAATTCAACTTATAAAAGACAACATTATTCATTAGAGAAAAAAGTACAAAGAAAAAAATGTAAAGAATGTTCATGTGAATGTGAAAAAGACCATAAAGCCAAATTATTGAAGGGATTCATATTGTTTGCAATCCACTCATCATTTTGTTTTTAAAAAAAATGGTGGCATTAGAAAGACTCTCATGGATAAACATATGAATTTTTTTAGTAACTAACATCATTGACAGAACAGGGAACTGACTTGGATGTTGTCTTTAATTTAATAGTACTAAATGTAAAGAGTCCATGTTCATTTTCCATGGTAGTACTACCATTGGACAGACCAGAAACATGAAAAGAAGAAAGAAGAATATCACTGAATACATTGGGCTATGTATTAACATGTGTGCCATTACATACAATTAAATCTATTTGAAAAGTTAAAATAACGTTTCATTTTTCTAAGATAATGGAAATAGTCCAGTATATAATTACAATAAGTGAATATTAGTCACAGTTTTGACCTCGTGGATAATAAGAAGCATTTGACTCTAGGAATCATTTTCTATTTAGGTAGTAATATTTACCAGGGCTGTAACCTCAAGAATGTGCAAGTAAAAATGCAATAGTAGGCTACGGGTCTTAACCACAAGCTTATGTTTAGGAAGAAAAGAGGGGAACCCCTCTTTACTTCAACCTACTTTCTATAAAAATAGGTGAAGCTGAAGCAGATAAATCTGAGAGTGTGAAGCTATTCAATACTACACTGAATAAATCCACATTTCTTATTACACATTAATACTCATGAAATCTTTCAATTTACAATAAGTCAATGGAAAGATCTTATAGTTAGAAATCTGTTACGATAATTTAAAGTTGTAACTATAAATTTATGTTCTTTACAAATGATGATTCAGGCACAGAATATTGCTTATTGGAATTATAATAGGTGACAGTATAAAAAAAACATTAGCAGTATATGAAAAAGAAAAACTATAAATATAAATTATTTATCTACATTTGATAGAATATGTGATTGATAAATTTTTCAGATCTTCACAAATCTTACACATAACTATCAAGTAATTATCAACTAAAGATAATAACTAATAAACTCATGGGAAAAAAATTAAAGTAAAATATATAAAAGTCACGAAGTTACAAAAGAACAAATTATTTATATAATGCCATCTCTACTAAATTTAATTAGTCAACAATTATTAGATATGATTTCAGATTTTTAACATAAATAGTAAAGTAGTCAATAAAGCAAGTCATAAATAGCGTGACACTGCTTTTATAAGCTTGTATTTACAAATATGTAATACAGAGAGTGTACCAATAGCTCAAACAAGCTCTTAATTGATAAGTGTGATAAGAGAAAATATTTAAAATCTCCATCTGGAACGTTCTTATCCCGAGACGAATTGTTTGCGAGCTTATGGTATTATATCCAAATATCCAATTTTGTACACCCAATCCTCATTGAAATGCAGAATTATCTGATAATCACTGATTGCACAAGCTTAATATAGTGGCATTAGTATATAGAAATACTTTTGATTTGTTAATATTCTAACCCAGTAATTATAATTATCTTACTCAGATTATACATTCACTTGTAAACTAAAACCATAAAACTTGCATAGAATTAAACTTTTATGAAGTATTTGATTATGTACAAATTGTTGATGTGAAACATTTGTAAACATTCAGTGATTCACATTATATATATATATATATATTGTAAAGGTCGCTGCCTGCATCTCTATACGCATTGAGCATGACATGCATTTTCTAACATCAAGCAGCAATTAAGAAATATTCACAGGCATCCAAAATATACATTACTATAATCATACCTTTGAAAAGTTCGTTTACTGCAACCTTTGCACGCCACCTTAAGAAGAAGTTTGCTCCCCTCTCCAAGGGATATGATCATGTAATTAATAAAGAGTTATATTCTCTTATATTTTCTTTTATATATATATAAAATCAATAGAAAAGTGAATGCCTAATGAATGATTCCTGATCCCGGTAAGTTTAATCCCTGACTAGCTCAATAAACTCATGATCTCGGGATGGTGGCTTGTTGCTTCATTAACAGAAAAGGTCAAACAATAATATCATTATCAAATACACAGCACACCACCATACTTTAAAATTAGATGTTAAATTTATTAAGCCCTCTATGATTATATAAATATTTACTGAATAAAGAAGAGAATAAACACACACCCATAAACGATATTAATTAAAATTCAAGCGTATAAATAAATTTTAAATAGTTTCATAAATGAGAAAGGGATGGTCTGAAATTCTCCCCTGCTTACACTTTAAACTCAAAACTTGGAATAAATTACTTATCCGAAAACATAATGTGTATTGGCCATGGTATGCACGTGTTTCATAAAAAAAATGACCCTCACCCTTCCACTTGTGGTGATCTATACCTTTGTTTAAGTTAATAATCATGATTTAGCCATGAGTTAATGATATTTGAATCTAAAACATTCCATAATATGAATCCTGCATGTGGTGGACAATAATAATTATTTGGAACACTAACACACTTTTATTCCTTATGGAAACAATCCTGCATGTAGCGGATGGAATAAATTTACTAGGGGAAAAAAACTTGTGCTAAACTACAATTTGAATCTTAAAAGTTCCATAATAGAAGTCCTGCCCGTAGCAGACAATAATAATTATTTGGAACACTTTCTAAAACACTTTTATTCCTTATGGAAGCAAACATGCACATAGCGGATGGAATAAATTTACTATTATTACAAGGTGAAACACAGACATCCAATGACCAAAACATCCAATTATTTCTATTTAATTATTTTGAAATATTTCCAATACTTCAATGAATTACATGTACCTCTATGTTAAAATTACAAAAGAAATATTTATAACTGAATTACGCAACTCATGGTTCGTTTAATAATAGCAATATTAATAAAATAATGAATTACTAGTAATAAGACACAAAAATAGATATAAAAACATAAATAATACTTCCTGAAGGCTTCGTTCTTCTCTGGGCTAGGATTTTGAGGGCGATATATATCTGCTGTGCAGGTGATTAATTAACAGGGCTTCAATGAAGGTTGGCAAATTGTCCATAGCAGCTACACTTTAAGAAATAGAAAGTCACATCACTGGATGGCTATGTAGGTCTTTGAGCAGTGCAAAGGTACCAAACTTGGTCTTCTACTCCATGTCCATTGCTGTATCATGAATAAGTCCTGATTCCATTCCCTTAGTGATATAAAACATTAGCTTAAATTTCACTTTCTTTTGTTTAATTGGGCAATAATCTTTCTCCCTTTGGTTAATACTTATTAGGAAATGTATCTGATAATAATAATTTCAATTGTATTTTTCTTTCTTAGTCCATAAGTCTCATCTTTCTTGGTCTTCACCATTTAAAATACGTCCAGCTATTAATGACTCTTCCACTTGTTCAGCATTCTGAAAAAATATTTTTATACACTCATATACTGCTAACTCAAAGAGAATGGGTAAGAGTGCCCGTGAGTATGAACGAATATAATCCAGCTAACTAACTAAATTTCACCTGATCAGCCTTTATATATCCCCCCCCATTACAGGGTGTATTCTCTCATCCCCTCCACAAGTTATTGCTTTTGCATTTCTGTTTTTAATTAAATTATTAATCCCTGTTTTTAATTACTTAAGTCCAAACAATGGATTTAATTTTAGCTATCTCTTTGGAAAAAAAAAATTGTCTAACGATAACTTTATCTTTTAATTAATTTCAGGATTTCACAGACCATTTAAATTCCAATCCCTTGATTTCTTTAAACAATAAAATAAAATCACATTTATTTAATTAAATAATTTTGAGTAGGTGTCAAGCTCAATGACCAATTTCTACATTTTTTTTTCCAAAAAACATTATACAATAAAAGAAAGAGGTCATTGGCTTGCCTGTGGTCATGAACATTAAGTTCTAAAAAAAAAAAAAAATTATAAAACTGTATACTTGTTGTCACATAAAAATTGTTTTAAGTTTTCCAAAAAGAATATTCAACAAGCAACAGAAAAAAAAAATACAACATTTGAAAATCTGAAATAAAATCAAAAAATCAAAATAAAGCATGTTTACTGATAAGTTATTTGCAAATACATTTCAGTTTCCCACAATCATTTCTTTAATCCCCTGCCATATTTATTTATATCATAAATAAAAAAATATATAGCATTTATTAACAGCAAAATACATATTTACATGTGGTGTCCGCATTTGTTTATTTATAAGCGTCTTATCACCATTCATCCTATTTATTTATAATATATATTGTGTGTAAGCAACAGAGAAAATATACCTGCACAGACCACTCCTTTTATTATAATATGTACATTTGTTTGGGCTGCAACTATGTTTGCAGCCATCTTTGTGGCAGTCATTTAAGACTGACTGTCACAATATATATATATATATGGGGGGAATGAGATACATATATGTACAATATATATATATATATATATATATATATATATGGGGGGAATGAGATACATATATGTACAATATATATATATGCACACAGGTAATTCATTAACAGGTATAAATCACATCATCCCTTAGGTTGCTTAAAAGAGATTTACAAAATATCAGCAATCTGCTTGAGAACCAGTTATGGTATTCTATTGATTTGTTCTAAAAATCTGAATAGATTATATGACATAGTATATATACAATTTTTATACCAATATATTCTCTGTATTACTGTGTAGTATTCAACAAATTGCTGCTGTTATAAGTGGGACATCACATAAAGAAGTGGAGATGTTGATATAGGTGGGATTATGGGTATGGAGTCTCAACTTATTAAAGTAGAAAAATAAATACATAAATAAAATAATAGTAATGTTTTAAAATACATCATGCACAATAAAGTTATTTTTATAAAAAAAACTATATTCTGGTGTATAAAATATTAGAATATGCAATTATTGACTTCTGGTCAACATGGATAAGACAACAAAATTAGCAAACAAGATCTTTGAACATACTATCATTAGATTTTCAATGATATGGACATCCCAAGAATTGAAGAGTGTGGAAGATTGAAGTCTGTCCATTAAAGTTTAAAGATTTGCTATCTTAATATAAACGGAGCACTGATTATATATATGAGAGAGATGATAATCTGGACCAAATGATGAGTGCTGGTTCAGCATGAAATACTTATATTGGAGATCGTTTATCTTTTTCATACGTATGTGGTCGTGCGTGTCGGTTGTATAATGTGAGTGATGACTAAAGGGAGATTGAAAGTCTAGTTGCAAATCCCCTCTAATTACATCTCGCTTAAACGTATATATGTATTTAATATGCCTTTTTTTCATATGTCAAATGCGTTGACCGGGAAGCGAACCCGGGCCAGCTGCTTGGAAGGCAGTTATGCTAATCGCTAGCCACCAACGCTTGACTGTAATATACTTGTATTTAAATATTGCACATTGTATATAATAAAATATAAAATTTGATTCAATAATTAAGCCGATTCCAAATAAGTATACAACAAATAATAAAGAAAATTGTAAAAGAATTTAAAGCAAGTCAAAATTTCAATTAATGAAATTATTGCAAATACTTACATAAAACAACTTAAAAATGTGACCTATCATCCATCGGCATCATATGAATCTAATGGTCAAATTAAGAATTAAACTAATATGCCCAAAAGTAAATGTTGAGAAAAAGCCAGTTAAAATATTAAGATAAAATAAAATATTTCACAAAGTTATAAGTAAAAGTAATTTAGTAAGCCAGAACACAATGAATATCTATATATATATATATGAAAATACTACAACCGATATTAAGAATGTTAAATAAAATTAAGGAAACCAAGTATATTTTGAATGCTATGCGTCATATTTGTGTTTTTTTCTGATTTTGGTGCACACACGCGTTGAAAGTACTTCATTTCATTTAACCTTTTTAATCGCTATTGTAGTATTTTCATATTATTGATAATAATTCCATAGAATCTACAGATTATATATATATATATATATAAAGCAAAGATTAAAGTATATATTAAAAAATAATTTATTAAGCGATTTAATCATAATATCTAAAGAAACTAAGTCAACACTTTCAAAAAAGCAAGTACAAAGACAATATATGTAAAATAATGATAATAATAATGATGAAGATGATTATGATGATAACAAAAATAATAGCAACAGTAACAATAATAACCACAAGAAAAGTATTTTTCTTTCTTAAACAATATTCGGAAACAAAAAAACATTCAAAAAATGTAATCAAAAAAGCTAACTCCAGATATTCAGCAATTAGGAAAAAAATAAGGATTCTTACATTCTAATGAAGATGATGTACAATACAAAATTCTGTGTGTATAAGATTGGTGATAAAATTACCATCAACAGCTGAAAACAATTGTTATATGATCCGACTTATATATATATATATAGTAATAGTAACAAGTCAGATGTCACATGACTTATATATAGCTTGCACTTACAAATATGTAAAATTAAGAGCGTGCTAATAGCTCTAAACAAGCTTTTTTTTTTTTTTTATTATTTATGACAAATGCTACTACAAGAGAAGGCATTAAATCATTTTATTTTAAATGATTTGAATGCCTTCTCTTGTAGTAGCATTTGTCATAAATAATAAAAAAAAAAGCGTTTAGAACTATTAGCTCTTAATTTTACATATTTGTAAGTGCAAGCTATATATAAGTCATGTGACATCTGACTTGTTACTATTACTATTATTATTTTGCTGTTGTGGCTTTAGCTAAATTAAAGAGCTAAGCCTACTAATATATGGAGTATCTGAATTAAGTTCAGTCCCATATGATATTTTCAGTTGGAGAGCTGACTTTAAAGATATGTAGATGTCTAAAGGTTTCAGATCTTCTTCTAACAATTATCTTTTAGATAAATGCTTTGCTTGAGTTGGTTTTTTAGATCTAATGTCCCAACTCCTCACTGAAGAGACCCATAGGTCGAAACCGGTCTGGGGATGGGGACCATTTAAAATAAAAATGATTTGAATGCCTTCTCTTGTAGTAGCATTTGTCATAAATAATAAAAAAAAAAAAAAGCTTGTTTAGAGCTATTAGCACGCTCTTAATTTTATATATATATATATATATATATAATCTTATAATTAAATATTAGTAAATACAGTAATCAAAAATTTTGAAAAAGATTAAAAATATAATCATCACTTAGGATCACTTTCGACTATCCATATAGTCCTTGTCAACCAATTCTTTGAAAGGTTAACCCTCTCTTAATTCCATGATCTTAACATTTTGCTGCCTGTTCTATTGATTACATCTTGCTTGTATTTATATATTAGCATACATTCCTTTATTTTCCTTTTATTGTTACTTCTTTCAGTTTGCAATTTTTTACATTATTATAAATGTTAAAACCATATATACATGATTTATTTTGGTCATAAAAATGGAAACTGATATATTATTATTATCTTTGCATTTTTTCTTATTTTGAAGCTGTTTTAATAACATCAAGTGCTCTTTTGTTATTTTCTCAAATGTACATCTCAATTCACCTATATATCCACTACCACATCTACATATTCATTTATAAATTATTAAATTTAAATATCAAATCATTTATTTGGTTTGTATGACTATTTTAACTTTAGGAGTAACTGTCAAGTGTCATTTGATCGATATTATAAAAAAGTGTGTACAAAATTTTATAGAAAAATTACCTTTATGTATGAGAAAGGCTTTAAAAGTCAGCCTCAAGATAATAATTACATTAATTTATGTACGGTGGATCTCAATCTTCAACAAAAACATATATTAAATCTTGGTGCAAAATATGCTGGTGGCCAATGGGAAGATAGTGATCTAGAATTGAAATCTGCTGTAGAAAATTCTTTAGGAATAATTAAATGTGATTTAAAAGTTTGCAAGGATTTAGTAAAAAAAGTAAAAGAAAATAATTTTGATTATATAATGAATTAAGATTGGAATGTACAAATATCTAAATTTAAAAAATGTCCATCTGATAATAGTCTAGTATGTATAAAGGAAGATAAAGACTGAAGAATATGTTGATTTTTAAAATCTGTTTATGAAGAAAAAGTTATTACTCAAATGAATAATCTTAATTTTATGAAAGTTAGTAAAGTAAATTTAGAAAATTTGCGCACTGAATTCATCATTAATATTTTTAAAATGTGAGGTACTTTGGTATTAGAGCTGAAACATGGAGCATGCATTAGATCTACTGGACCTGTTGACATTTGTATCAATCTGCTGATGACTTTGTGATGTCACCAAAATGTTGTGTACATGACTCTTTCTTGAAAAACAAAAAAAGACGTGTACACAGATCTTTTGGCAACATCTCCAAAGTTATCAGGAGGTGGTTGATACAAATGTCAACAGGTCCAGCAGGTCTAATACATGCTCCATGTTGCAGCTCTAAAAATGAATATATTCTAAAAAATAGTAACACATAATACAATGGAATTCAAAGAAATATTTTAAGATATTTAACAAAAAATGTAGTATATATTCAGTAGATGATTACTGAAAAATCAAGGTAATATTGTAGTGAAATTCAAACAAATATTGTACAAATTTTTTAAAAAAAAATATTAAATCTGAAAACTTTTAAAAATGACACCCCCCCCCAAAAAAAAAAAAAAAACAAACAGCAAATGTGATGCCATTGATGGTTTTAGATAGCTCAATATTTTGGAAGCTTTTTAACAAAAAATGTAGTATATATTCAGTAGATGACTACTGAGAAACCAAGGTAATATTATAGTGAAATTCAAACAAATATTGTACACAATTTAAAAAAAACAACTAATAAATCTAAAAACTTTAATAAATGATGCATTTCCAAAAAAAAAAAGAAAACTGACGCCATTATTGGTAAAAATTTCTAAAAATGGATTCACTACATTTTTGTGATACTTTCTGTGAAATATTGAACAGGAAAATCCGATTATTTCAATGTCTTCTACATGAGCCCAAAATGAATACCCACTCAATAAAAAAAAACAGAAAGCACAGAAAAAGCTAATGTGGAGACATTAACGAATCCAAAAGATTGATAAGGAAAGACACGTTTTGCCACCTCTCTCACAAATTACTCGATTATGAGCGCCATTGGTCATTCTATCATCGCGATGTCACACATAAGGAAATACATGTTTTCACATCTCTAAAAACAGATTACTTTATTTCAATTATGAGTACCAATCATTATTCCAAGAGTCATTGTGGATGTTAGTAGTCTCCTATCTCCCCAATGTTGCAGGTTTAATACCAATATACCAAATGTGAAAAATAATGTGATTGACAATTATACTTATTATAAGTTTTATTTTTCTGTGACAGTATGTTCTAAGATCTTTTGAAATATAAAACTGATTAAAGAGAATGAACCATTACTGTTAATAGTTGATGGGGGGAGGGCATTTAATTATGAAAAATGTTGATTATTTGAGAAAATGCAACAAGAATTTCTTGGTTTTTAGTACATATACAATACGTTCATCATATGATTTTGTTAGTAAAATTTGTGATGTGATTGTTGATGTTAATGATATAATATATACCTGAGACTTAAGCAAAATGTACAGATCAATCAATCGAATGGCTTCTATTGAAATTATTTCTGAAGCATTAAATTTAAAAAATATTAATATGAAAATAATAAAATTTACAGTTGAAACATTAAACTTTATTGATAAAAATATGTATGCAGTTTTTAAGAAGGATTTTTATAAAATGGCTGATGGCTGGTCAATGGGTCTGCCTACAGTTGCCCAAATATGTCATTTCTATTTATGAAGAAAGTATTTTGAAAAAGGAATGTTATCAAAAAAATATTACTTTATATTATCGATATGATGTGTTTGTATGTGGCATGCCAAATACAATTAAAGATTTGTTTAATGAATTAAATAATATAAGTGGCTAAAAATGGATCAAAACAGGTGAAAATTTAATGTGCATTCAGTTTCTTGATCTTAAGATAACTAGAAATAGATGTAAACTGAATTACTATATGACTATTAAACTGATAGCAAAACGAGGCTATATTTTATATAAATCAAGAGTACCAATGTCACATAAAATGGCAGGTTTGAAGTCCTTATTCAGAAATGATAATCTTTGTAAATATTCATCAGCTAAAGATGAAAATATTGCAATATATTTTAATAAATTACTAAATGTTAGCTATAATTGCAATCATATTTATTATATTATTAAAAAATTTAATACAAAATATAAATATAAAAAAAAAAACTATTAATAATAAGGTTGATTAAACAAGGCAAAACTCTCCATACAGTACAGCTACCCTGTGACAACCAGAGTAATCAATGGTGATCATGTGATGTTTAATAAGGTTGATTCTTCTATTAATAAAATCTGGAGAGCAATACCATAAATTTCAAATCAACAAGCAAATTTCATATGGAAAATTTATAAAAGTATATGTGACATTGCATTTTATGCACCTCCTACATTAAATAAATTAATAAATAACTCTAAAGATACAACCTCATTTATAAACAAAAATTGTATCATTTATAAATGGATATATAGGGAAATTGTGATATAATTTGGAGAAAAGAATGAAAGAGCATTTACTGTTATTAAAAAGGGTTCAAAACAAGATACAAAATTGCAATGGTAATAATAATGAATCACTTTTCATTGTTATGACCCTAATAAATCATATATATAGTTTTAATTTCAATTATAATAATGTAAAAATATTGTAATCTGAAAAAAAATAACAATAAAAGAAAAATAATAGAAGCTATGCTAATATATAAATACAAGCAAGACTTACTGAATAGGCATGCAGAAAATATTAAGATTACAGAATTATGGAAAGATTAATCTTTCAAAGAATTAGTTGACAAAGACTATGAGGATAGTCGAAAGCGCTCCTAAGAGACAATTATATCTTTTGTCCTTTTCAAAATTTTTGATTACTGATATAAAATACAGATATTGATTTATAATATTATATATATATATGTAACCATTAGAAACCAATCAATACTCAGACAATCCCAGTATTAATAAGAATCAACAATTTCAAACTGTTGTCAAGGCAACCTCCTTTTAAGAATAAAGTGGAATCCCATCTATATTTATGGTCCTTATATAAATAAGCAAATATTTTATCTAGCGCTGTGCTTGCAATTATATTTCATTCCAATATCAGCCTTTCAAGCTAATTGAGCATATGCCTTTTGAGTGTTAAATAAATGAATACTCTCTTCTAACACTCAAAAGGCGCATGCTCAATTAGCTTGAAAGGCTGATATTGGAATGGGCCTTATATAATTAAATAATTTTTGCAGAATAGGGTAATTTAAAATTTTGACTAGGCTGGATGGTTGATAGTTATTAAAGAATTGTTTAATATATATATATATATATATATCATCCCTTTAAAGAATTGTTTATATATATATATATATATATATGTCATCCCTTTATTTGAATTTAAATCCAAATTGAGTAATCTTCTATTTGTTCCAAAACTATTAATTTTTTTTAAAGGTAGGTAGCCTCTGATGAACTTCACTATTCAATTAGTTTTAAAGACTGTAAATAAATATTAAGAAAACATACATTTAACCAAAAAAAAACAGGAAACTTTTACTCAGCTTTCAAATGGTCATCTAAACACTTTTATCAATTAAGCCTCAACATGTGACAGTTTCATTGATAATTAGAAGAATTTTCAGGTAGTCATTAGACATTAACAAGGCACCTGTACTAAGGTAAATAAATAAATAGATTGTTAACAGAAAGATAAGCAAATCAATCAATAGACAAAAGTTAGATAGATTTAAATAGACAAATATATATATATATATATATATATATATATTGATAGATACTCAGACAGATAGATAAATATAGATAGATAGATAGATAGATAGATAGATAGATAGATAGATAGATAGATAGATAGATAGATAGATAGATAGATAGATAGATAGATAGATAGATAGATAGATAGATAGATAGATAGATAGATAGATAGATAGATAGATAGATAGATAGATAGATAGATAGATAGATAGATAGACAGATAGATAGATAGATAGATTGGTCGGTCGGTCGGTAAGTAGGTCGGTAGGTAGACAGACAGACAGATAGATAGATAGATAGATAGATAGATAGATAGATAGATAGATAGATAGATAGATAGATAGATAGATAGATAGATAGATAGATAGATAGATAGATAGATAGATAGACGGACGGACGGACGGACGGACAGACAGACAGACAGACAGACAGACAGATAGATAGATAGATAGATAGATATACCTTTACATGGCTTAAATTTTAACAATAACATTATCAAAATTGTTCCTCAACTGCTGCTTGTACAAATGAAAATATATTTGATGGATTCACTTTACGGCAATATTTGTAATTAGATGTCTTACATTATAGAAAAATCCGCAAATCATTAAGTCAATTTATTATCACTCACGAAATTTACTGAAAAATTGAAAAAAAAAAGTTGTAACAAATGTAGAGAAGCCTGGTCATATATTGCGGCTGTCATTTCACTCAGCTAAGAGCTTTTTAAAACCTATTAAATTCTCAGAAGGTTTATTTTTTAATTATACAAATGTAAAGGAGTTAAATTCAATGGAAGAGTTCCTAATGACCTTACTGACGTAATTTAAGCAAAAACCTTTTCATGCAAAAAGATTTAAAATATCAAATTATGAGTTTGTATACATACATAATTGAATATATGTCTGCATATTTATATTAATGTTCCTTTTTAAAAAAATAAATCTTAAAACTAATTCAAATGTTTTAATTACTAATGACAAGATGTTTTATATATATAAAAAAAAAATATATAGTAAAGAACATTTCTGTTTGTTGCTCAACCTTCACAAAATGGTCTCACAATTCCCAATAATTTAAATATAAATACGGTAAGAATCAATGCATATATACACACACCAAATAGGCAACTTTACTTGTGAGATCGTAGATTAAACGTAAGACATTACATAAACATTATTTCTACAATATTGCTTATATTTTTAATCCTGATGTAAGTTGTTATAATTAAACTTTTTTTTGCTAATAGATATTAAGAAACTTATTTTTTTCGTCTTCAATTCGTTCGTCTTAAGGTAATTAATTACTCGTATTGTTATGGTATTTACATATAAATCCGTACCATGTCTTTAATTGCTTCGTCTTATGTTAATTACTCGCATTGTTAAGGTATATATATATATAAATCCTTACATTATTGACTATCGGTCAATGGCGCATTAGTTTTGAATAAATATAAAAACGCACATACATTCAAAATAAAATAACTGTATTAATAGACCTTTTCCCCCCATATGTCATAGTATCGGCCGGGAGGCGAACCCGCAACAACCATCTGCAACCAACTGCTTGCTTGCAAAAGGCTGCGCTGACCTCTCGGCTAACAACACTTGACAAAAAATCGATTGTCAGGTTCTTTTCTTACGTATTGAATATGTTTGTATCTAATATAAGTTTGAGCAATAGCCATGGAGACATAAGTTATATTTATGTCATATTTTTACAGTAATGTTTTTTTTTTTTTTGCATTAGTACAAAAGCAAGAGTTTGTATTTACTTCTAAAACCAGTATTTTCACTGACTAACTATTAAAATATTTAATTTAGCCATAAATATCAGAATGGCATTAAATAGCTAACAACAAATAGAAATAACGAAATGTTTTGATGTACTCCTAGCACGCTATTTACTACTTAGTTCAATCGGTTTACAACAAATATTTTAATGATTTAATGCATACCTTATATTTATGGGGAAAAAATTGATGCATTTATAATTAAACATTATGAAGCAAATATGTATATATTTTTCAAATAAATTATCGGTAATATTTTATAATCTTTATATGTAATAAATAGTGCTCTAGTAAGATAGCTATATTGTTAGAAACAAAAACAAAACAAAACATGGAGAGTTATAGAATAGAAAAAGATAAATAGAGAGATAGATAGAGACGGATAAATAAGTGGATTGATGGGTAGATAAATTAGGATTTGTGAATAGAAATAGATAGATAGAAGACTAGATAGAAATAGATTGATAAAAGAGAGAGAGGTTGTTAGATAGATAGACAAACAAATAGATAAATAAATAGATAAATATATAGATAAATAGATATATAGATAGATAGGGACATAAATAAATATATAATTAGACAGATATGTAGATAGACAAATGAATAAATAAATACATATGTAGGCATATATGTAAATACTAAAACATAGATAGGCAGATACATCGATAGATAACTACATAAGTCGATAGATAGATTAGTAGACAACTAGATAGAGCGATGAATAGATAGATAGATAGATAGATAGATAGATAGATAGATAGATAGATAGATAGATAGATAGATAGATAGATAGATAGATAGATAGATAGATAGATAGATAGATAGATAGATAGATAGATAGATAGATAGATAGATAGATAGATAGATAGATAGATAGATAGATAGATAGAAAGGAGATAAATAAATAAATAATTAGGTAAGTAGATGGATAGTTTTTATTAATCATAAAAGAATTAAAATAAAAAATTCTAAAATACAATATTAATATTTTTTTTTTTTCATAAATACACATTTTTAAAAATTAAAGAAAAGATTTTACAAAGGTTAAAGATGCGATTATACATTTCGAATTCATCTCTATGTGCATTTGCTTATATAAATTTTACGATTATGATGAGGTTTTGACTGCATGTTACCAGCCGCAGGTACTAAAATATAATAAGGAATATTGCAGATACTTTTAAATTAATGTTTTTCCTATAACTTAGATAATGGTAAATATTTACAATAAGTAAATATCATCAACATCAACAACCATTATTAATTCACTGCAGGATGAAGGTCTCTCTAAGTTCAATTTACCTTCTCCATTCTTTAGCTTATCTTCTCCACATCACCCCTGGACACTTTCTTATTTCATCCATCCATCTCACCCATGGTCTTTTTCTGGATATTTTTCAATCTCTTGGGATCCAGTTTAAGATTTCAATTATTCATCTATTATCATCTCTTCTAGCAATATGCCCAGTCTAAGTCCGCTTCAGTCTTTTAATTTTTTGAATGAGGTCAGTAACCTCTGTTTGTTCTCTTACCCATGTATTGTGTTTTGATATTTTCTTGTTACTCCCAACATGCATTGCTATGCTCAGATAAATTTATATATATATATATATATAAACTGAGAACAAAAGAATTATAATAGGTTAATGAGAAAAAAAAGTACTTAGGCTTATGACTATCGATTAGTAAATGATAGTTTTTTAGCAACATCATACATAAAGTTATTTCTGGCTGTTTACATGGATATAAGTCTGTCATTTCCATTATATACATCATTATACATCCACGAAAATACTTAATTTAATACATACATATATAAGTGAAACTGTTGTACTCAAAAGTTGTTATAAAATTATATAAATCATTCCTATTTCCTCCTTATAAGAATATATTTTTGAGTAGTAGAGTATAATAGAACTCATGGCCAATCCCTATCTTGCCTGACCTTTACAATTGTAATGGAAAGAAGCCATGTGGATAGAAATTTAATCATTTTGTCAAAAATGATCTTTTCTATAGTGATGGATTTCCTTGTCTGGGTGCCCAATCAGTCATACAATTCCTTTGCTTAATGGTAATAGTTTTTGACCATTTTTTACAAATTTTCAATGAAATGGGTAATCACGGATATAGTAATGATAATTACAAGCACTCTTTAGCAATACATTTTATTTTGGTTGAACATCCATATTGGGTGCATAATGTAATTAGTCTAATATATAATATTTAAAATACAGGCATACTTTATATAATTGGTGTTTAATTATAATTATAGGGGATTTGAACACAGACTTTTAAGCTGTCTTTACTTATACACTCTGTGTAAACCAGCGATGTACATGATTGCACACGTGAAAAAGATAAATGATCTTCAAAATATGTATTTCATGCTGAACCAATACTCATCACTTGATCTAGATCATCATCTCCCAGCCACACACACACACACACACACACACACACATATATATATATATATATATAAATAATCAAAACTACCCCAAATCTAAAATTAAACCAGACCAGCATAAAAATAATATTAAAACACAACCTAAGGTTTCACTGCTACAAGCAGACTTTTCAAGTGTAAAGAACTACAAAAAAACTACACAATATATATACTATTAAAAACTACCCACAAATCCATTCACTTCCCATCCACCCTTAATATTAAAAGAATTCTTAAATAAGTTAATTGCTTCAGAATAATAAATTTTCAATAATAAAGATGCTTTAATTCTTCCTTTGATTTCATTTCTCTCAAAGAAGACAACCTTAGCTTCATCAAAATCAATAGTGTGGCCTGTATCTTTTTCATGGACATACAAAGCAGAAACTAAGATATCTATTTTTAACTCTACTTTTATGAACCTTTATTCTTTCATTTAAACTCAAACTACTCTTGACCTATGTAAACCTTCTTACAAAATAAACAAGGAATAAAATATACTACACCAGGAATAGTCTTTCTATCAAAAACTTCTTTTGTAATATTTTATTCCTTGTTTATTTTGTAAGAAGGTTTACATAGGTCAGAGTAGTTTGAGTTTAAATGAAAGAATAAAGGTTCATAAAAGTAGAGTTAAAAATAGATATCTTAGTTCTGCTTTGTATGTCCATGAAAAAGATACAGGCCACACTATTGATTTTTCTTTGAGAGAAATGAAATCAAAAGAAGAATTAAAGAGTCTTTATTATTGAAAATTTATTATTCTGAAGCAATTAACTTATTTAAGAGTTCTTTTAATATTAAGGGTGGATGGGAAGTGAATGGATTTGTGGGTAGTTTTTAATAGTATATATATTGTGTAGTTTTTTTGTAGTTCTTTACACTTGAGAAGTCTGCTTGTAGCACTGAAATCTTAGGTTGTGTTTTAATATTGTTTTTATGCTGGTCTGGTTTAATTTTAGATTTGGGGTAGTTTTGATTTTATATTGACTAGTTTAGCTTTATGCTTGTAATGTTATATATATATATTATAATTACTATATATATATATATATATATATATATAGTAATTATAATTGAAATATAGTAATTATAATTGAAATAATAAATTTAACAGTTTACAAACTATTATAAACAATCCTTAAATCTGCAGAAGTACTTTCAGTTAATTTTTTAAACCTGTCTCAATTGCCATTAAATTAAAAACACAAAAACAAAGTGGAAGCAAACATCATCAATTCAAATAACACAAATCTCATATTTTAATGAGAGCAGCTTGTCTATTTATTAAATGATTTTATTCCTATTTATAAAAATTGCCTCATTAATTTTTCTTTTATTATGGTTTCTCATAGAGGAATAAATTGACATTTTGTAGAGTAATTAAATAAGTTGAATGGCTTGAAATGGACTATTGAAAAGAAACAGGACAAAAATGTTAAATATTTAGATTTAATTATTACAAGAGATAACAGTACATTAAATTATAAATTAATAATTAAGCCACTGCAAAAAAAAAAGAGAATATATAAATCGTAAATCAAAAGTACCAATGACACATAAGATGGCAAATTTTAGATCTTTTTTGTTTCGGAATGAAAAATTATGTCATTACCAAAGTGATATACCGAAAAATATTGAGTTATTTGTCAAGGAATTGCTTGATGTTGGTTATAAAATAGAACAAATAAACAATACTTTATGTCAATTTAAAAAAAAGTTATAATGATTTAAAGGAAATGAAGATTAATAGTAAACAATGAATATATATTCCATTTATTTCAAATCCACAAGTAAAATTTTTTAAGGATATATATAAGAATGTGTTTAATGTTTCATTCTATGTTCCTAACAATATGAATAAATTAGTCAATAATTCTAAGGATGTCATACCTGTCAAGCAGAAAAGTAATGTCATATATCAAATTTTTTGTGATTGTATGCTATCATATATGAGTGAATCTAGGTGCAGTATTGAGAAGAGATTGAGGGAGCATTAATTGTTATATAAGCATGTAAAAAGTAAAAATAATGGTGATTTAATGACTCCTTCAGTTTTCTTTGATCATGAAAAAACATGTAAATATAAATTTAAATTTGATTTTGAAAATGTGAAAATTCTTCATGAAGAAAGAAATCATAATAAAAGAAAAATTAAAGAGGCAATTTTTATAGATAGGAATAAAATGCATTTAATAAATAGACAAGCTGCTAACATTAAAATATGAGATTCATGGGATTTTGATTGATGATGTTTCTTTCCACTTTGTTTTTTTTAATTTAATGGCAGTTGAGGCAGGTTTAAGAAATTAAACGAAAGTACTTCTGTGGATTTAAGAATTCTTTATAATAGTTTATAAACAGTTAAATTTATTATTTCAATTATAATTACAATTTTATTTTAATTAATGGACATTTATATATATATATATATATATATATATATATATATATATATATATATATATATATATATATATATATATATATATATAATCATTAGTATGGATGGCTGCAGAGTTGGAGGGTAGAGTAAATTGAAGCCTGTTCAATAAAGTTTGAAGATTCGCTATACTAATATAAAGTGAGCATGGATTATACATATATATAAAAGACATATTTTGCGGCTTCATCTGTGTTAAAGAATTTAAATATTAATATAGTGACATTTCAACTTGATCACACAAATCATCTACTGTGTAATAAAAGGTAGAAAGACAGTTGTAGCAGTACTACAATCACTGATTTGAAAAAAAAAAAAAAAACGTTAAATTCCACCAAAACAAAAAAGTTAAAATTAATAATTTTTTTAAAAAAAAATTCCAAATAGGAAAAAAAAAACATTCTTAGTTTAACATTTTTGATATGTGTGGAACTCCTGCATTTTTATTCTTTCATATCAATGATTGTAGCACCCCTACACCTGTCTTTCTACCTTTTATCACCCAGTAGATAACTTGTGTGATCCAGTTGGAATGTTCAGTATATTAATATTTAAATTTTTTTAACACAGATGAACCAGCAAAATATGTCTTTTATATATGCCACCAGTGAAAATCTTTTATCAACATATATATATGGATGCTGATACATGGACTAATTGATAAGTGCTGGCTTAGCACGTAATACATATATTGAGGACCATTCATATTTTTCAAATGTGTGTAGTCATATATACTGGTGATTTGCGATAGAGATGATAGCTGTAGGGGGCTTTAAAGTATATGTTCAAATTCCATATATATATATATATATAATAAAATAAATATTTTTCATGAATTATAGATATAACTGTCACATTAGCTGTTTATAACTATAATTTATACTACTATTATTTTAATGTTTCAAGCTGGGTCACACCAATCATCAATTTGATGTTTGTTCTTATAAAAAAAAAAAAAAAACTATTGTTGAGATATTGTGAAGATATGTCACACGTTAATGCTTACAGGAACTCTGAAATGGTTTTAATAATAATATTCATTATTCAGTTGATAGCTGGCATAAGCCATCTAAAATGTCTCTTTCATATATATATATATTACACAGATGAACCCAGTTAATATGCATTTTATATATACGGTAAGTAAAACATTTTCATAGATTTCTTATGATTGCAACAAAGCAAAGAGGGGTAATCCTGTGTAAATAACTAGCAAGATTTTTAGCTGTCATGTTGCTTGGAAACCATTAGTTATTATCAACAGTCATACAACTGAACATTTTTTTCTAATACTCAGTAATATATATTTGACTTGAATTTAATAAAAATTAAAAGGAGGCTGTTATGTACTTAAAATGAAGATGTTATATAAATTAATATCTCAATAGCTTTTTTATAAGTGTGATGATGAACCTAAATTTAAATCCATTGACCATAAAAAGTTACTTGTTTACTTGTAAATAAACCCAAAATAAAAAAAGCTATTATTTGATACTAAAGAAAAATGTTCAACTTTAGACATGTCAGTTGATATTTGCCTAACATTATCACTGTTTTTCCAACATCATCACTGCTAAATATATCTCTAATTATTTACCTGGAAATAGCTTTATATTATAGGATAAATGATTTTGTATCAATTTAGTGTGATTGAACATTTTTAATTTTAGAAACCATAATATTGATAAAAAGGTTCAAAATAGCACTCTTCAAAACTTAGAACATCACAGTATGAAAATAACAAATTTTGTCTATATTTTACATCTTATAAAAGCAACTACAAATAAAAAACAGCAATAAATGCAGATTGAGGTAAGAAAAATGTAAATTTAATTTTAGATCCTAATGCAGGAGGGTGTCAATAACTTGCATATAGTTGGAGAGATGAGTTAATTTTAAAAAAAATAATAAGTGTATATTTAGACACATAGCTTTTTAGTTATTTTATTTCTGTTTGCAGATAAATAAAATCTAATTATAATAATTAAGTGACAATTAGTTAATTTTTAAAATGTAGACTAATGTATTAAAGAGAAAAATATATAAAAAAACAGAACATTTAAAAAAAAATAAGAAATTGGAATTAGTAAAGCTAATTTTAAATAGCAAGATATTAAGTTAATATTTCAGAAAATGTAATTAAAAGATCTTTTAATAAAGAGATAAATTTTTGGACATAAACAGCTTGATATTGGAGATAGATAGATAGACAGACAGGCAGGCAGGCAGGCAGATAGATAGATAGATAGATAGATAGATAGATAGATAGATAGATAGATAGATAGATAGATAGATAGATAGATAGATAGATAGATAGATAGATAGATAGATAGATAGATAGATAGATAGATAGATAGATAGATAGATAGATAGATAGATAGATAGATAGATAGATAGATAGATAGATAGATAGATAGATAGATAGATAGATAGATAGATAGATAGATAGATAGATAGATAGATAGATAGATGGACAGATAGATAGATAGATAGATAGATAGATAGATAGATAGATAGATAGATAGATAGATAGATAGATAGATAGATAGATAGATAGATAGATTGATTGATAGATAGATAGAGAGATAGATAAATAGATAGATAGATAGATAGATAGATAGATAGATAGATAGATAGATAGACAGACAGACAGACAGACAGACAGACAGACAGACAGATAGATAGATAGATAGATAGATAGATAGATAGATAGATAGAAAGACTGACCAATCGATTGATTGATAGATAGATAGAGAGATAGATAGATAGATAGATAGATAGATAGATAGATAGATAGATAGATAGATAGATAGATAGATAGATAGATAGATAGATAGATAGATAGATAGATAGATAGATAGATAGATAGATAGATAGATAGATAGATAGAAAGACTGACCAATCGATTGATTGATAGATAGATAAGCAATACGTAACTGAACGAAGTATACT